>JAODAL010011218.1:0-101021 GCA_025379985.1 Phyllomedusa bahiana | reverse complement strand
CACGAGTTTTTACTCCGGTTACAACCCTTTGTAGATCCGTTTGCAATGCAATTCTTTTAAAGACGGACCCCGAGGGGCACTTTTGAAACACGCAAGCAGCGATCTCTACGTCGCCTAATACGAGCATGATAAAGTCACTGCTAATTGTTAGATCCGTCTTGTTGCTGCTCTGTCGGTCCCCAAGAGGATCTACAAAGCGCTTGTAACACCGGAGTGAAAACTCCTTTGGTGAACAAGCCCTTAGTGATCCGGCGGTGTTGGTTTCACTATGTCTTGATATTAGAATAAATTTTTAAGACTTTTAAGTTGCTGTATTTCTTTTATCATTTTTTGGTCCCAGTTCTCCTGAGGAATCAACTGGGAATTTCCAGTGCATATGTCTTGTGGGAGAGGTGACCTAGGTGAAGATGCATCTTCAGAAATACTACAAATTCTATATGAACAGAGGATTTATACCAATATATCACTGCAAATAATAATCCCTGTTAAAAACTTAACTTTTACTTATCTTTTTTTAAAAAATATTAATATCCTAAACCCCTATACATAACCACTACATACCTAGATGATACAGCATACTGTGCACTAATCTGCCAGTGGAGTAATCGCCCTGATAAAGAGGGGCTCCGTTTAATGACAGACAATGTCACTACATGCGTGTATAAACACCTTTAAATCCCAGCTATCCCGACGCGTTTCCCCATACAATTCTAGGGTTATCAGGGGATTCAGAATTTCTCTCACTGTGGAAAAAAGAATACGCTATAGCAACGCATATATCACAACACATGTACTTCAAAATTAGATGAATAAACTGATACTTACCTCAAGTGCTGCCAGGTATAATGACGATAAATTCCCGCAGCACCTCTATACATTGGCACCCAAGATAAGAGGGATACAGAGCACTATTGTCTCTGCCTCCCTTTTTATGTCCTTAATGGCCCCAAAGATGTATGGTAAACAATACCCAATGTTTACACGTAAACAATAAAAACGCATTCTCGCGCTTCCAGGTTCCCTTGAGCACATGTGCCTATTTTCTTGCTCATGGTTTGTACGGCGTTCCGGATATTCAACTGTCCACAACTGTCTATGTTGGGTCCATAGAAAGAATACCATAATACCTTTTGTCCTTAAGAAGATCATTACACATCTGTTTGTACATGTCATGATTTAAATATAACTATATTTCCCCCCTTTATCGGAGGGTTTTATAATTATAGACTTGTCTCGTTCCAGTGCTGACAACGCTTCTAATTCCTCTCTACTAAGATTGTTGTGAAATGGTAATCTCTGTTCGCTATATAATATTTGCCCAGGGAAAGTCAATTATATATGCCCCGCCACATTAGTCTTTTATTATATATTATGGTAGATGATGTGGTTTGTAGTAAGTACATCGGCCTGAGGTGACACTGTGACATTTAAAACGATATATATGGTTAGGAGCATAGCGCATCTTCATTTACAGATATGGGGGACAATCCTAATGAACAGGCCTTTCAACATTTCGCAGTGCTTTGTTGTGAACGCCAGGCGCCGCGTGGGTTTGGGCCGCATTCAGCATATGCCCCGGAGTCACTTCCGGTGATGTTAACCGGAAGTGACGGGTAATTTTTACTTCCGGACATGCGCAATTTGAATATCCGAACGCCGAACAAACCATGAGCAAGAAAATAGCACATGTCTCAAGGGAACCTGGAAGCGAGCATGCAGTATTATTGTTTACGGTGTAAACATGGGTAAATTGTTTACCATACATCTTTGGGGCCATTTAAGGACATAAAAAGGGAGGCAGAGACAATAGTGCTCTGTATCCCTCTTATCTTGGGTGCCAGTGTACTAAGGTGCTGCGGGAATTTATCGTTCATATATACCTGGCAGCACTTGAGCTAAGAAATCAGTTTTATTCATCTAATTTTGGAAGTACATGTGTTGTGATAAATGCGTTTGTATATAGCGTATTCTTTTTTCCACAGTGAAGAAATTCTGAATCCCCTGATGAACCCTAGAATTTTATGGGGAAACGCGTCGGGATAGCTGGGATTTTAAAAGGTGTTTATACACCATGTATGACATGTCTGTCATTAAAGCGGAGCCGCTCTTTAATCAGGGCGATTACTCCACTGGCAGATAGTGCACAGTATGCTGTATCATCTAGGTAAAGTAGTGGTAAATGTATAGGGGTTTTAGATAATTAATATTTTTTTAAAAAAAGATAAGTAAAAGTTAAGTTTTAACAGGGATTATTATTTGCAGTGATATGAAGATGCATCTTCTCCACCCTTGACCACGCCCGTCACTCTCAGCCTGGTATCTGGTCTCAGCTTTAAAGGGGACCTATCACCACTGATGGAACCATTTTGAATACAGCTGATGGGAGCACCATCTGTGTTGGCAGTTTTAAAAAAGCTGTGACCATACAGGCCACACCCTCTGATTCCAGGCTTGTATGTTGCCAAATTCCAGGCTTGTGTGCACTGGCAGTCCTAAGAAAAATGGTTCAACACATATTATTTGAATTGCGTTTTCAGAGCATTTTCTTCGCCCAAAACAGCATCCAAAACGCCCCCATTCATTTTTAAAGATTCCTATGTAAAACACCATTGTAAATTCACACACAATAGGTTTTTAAGTGCTTCTTTGGAAGTGTCATGTCATTTCTTGAAGCTGGTTTTAGGCACGTTTATAGTGCGTTTATTTACGCATTTTTTGGGCGCATTTAAATTTATCTGGCTATTAATTTGTATGATGAAAACCTTGTTGAAAAATTTGCCCAAAGCCTTGTAAAAAAAACATGCTGAGAAACGCCTCTAAAACATAGTTGCAACTTTTGAAAATGAAAAAGCAGGAGACGAAGAGGGCCACGCCCATCTTTTTTGGCCACGCCCTTCAAAAAGCCACACCCACTCAGCTAACTGCAAACTCCATCTAATTTTGTACCCAGGTAGTTGCCCCCTTTTTAAGCCAGAGTTCCCCCCTTAGCAATACAAATAAAAATAATAAAAGTCTTTTACCCACCAGGCTCCCCCCACACGGCCACTCCGCCGATTCCTCACGCGCGGGGGGAGTGAGTCCCCAGCCCGCGTCACCCCCCCGCGCACTGACCTTATGAACACGCGAAACCGGCCCGGGCGCGTACAACACGGTGGGAAGGAGGGGGGAGGATCCCTCCTTCCCCCCGCACCCCGGGGGCCCGGCGCTGTAATACAGGGGGGGGGAGGAGCGATCCCCCTCCCCCTCCCTGCACAGTAAACGCCCGTGCGGGGGATCCCGCGGGCCCCGTTTCCCCGTCTTTTTACAGCACCCCGGCGCACAAGGTAGCGCACCAGCCCCTTTTTCTGGCCCCGCGCGGGAGGAATGCCAACTCTGCCGGGGGGGGCGGGGGGGGGGGACCCCAATTAGGGGGACCCCCCCCCAAAAACGGAGAGTGGCAGATGCCTAAACCCCAAAATCTGAAAAAAGGTGTTTCAAGAGGTTTTGAGCTGTTTTGGAGTGGAAACGTCTGAAAAACGCTTTGAAAACACGCCCAAAATAACCGGGGTGAACATACCCAAAGTGTGAGACCCCCCTATCAGAAGCAGATCAGTGGCCCCATCAACAAATTATAGTGCACCCGGGGCCACAGCATCAGCTTAGTGCTTGCCCTTCAGCTGGCGGGGCGAGCACAGCTGATCTTTACATCACGAATTTTGTGATATAAGATCTCGATCAGTGCCTAAAGGGGTTTGGTTAACTCTGCGGGTATTAAAAGTTTTTTTGTCCAAGTAAGTGTAGTATGTGTATAAATATATAAATAGTTATAATAATATATATATAATAAAATATATATATAAATTTTTTTAAATTATATATAACGCACACCCCAATGTATTAACAAAAAATTTTTAAATTTTTTTTTTGGCACCATTTCGGGATAGTAAAATTTTTACATTAAATTTAAATTTATTGGGTGGCAAAAAAAAAAAAAAGAACATACTGCAATTATTATTGACTGTGTCCTGAGTTGAAAATTTAAAATGATATATCATTTTCTTTTTTTAAATTTTTAAACTATTACACATAGCTTTAAAAAAACCCCCCATTTTTTAGTTGCCATTTTTGAGAGCCTTATCTTTTTTTTTTAGTATTTAAAATGTTTGGGGAACTTTTATTTTTTGGGGATGAGGTTGGGTTTGTTTTGTACCAGTTTTGGGGAAAAAACGCCTTTATTTTGTTTTTTGTTTTTTTTTTTGGGCAGAATGAAAAAATACGCAATTAGGGTTGTTTACCTTTTTTCAGGAGCTATGTTAGGCTATTTTTTATGGGGTAAGAAATTTTCATTTGGATCATTTTTTTGGGTTTTTGGGTTTTTTTATCATTGTTTTTATTCAACTTTTGAAAAATGACCAGGTTTTTTTCACAGGAAAGCAGCATAATAAAGGGGGGAAATAAAAAAAGAAAACAAACATAATGCGGGACTATCCAGTAAATGGGGTTCTTTAAGAAAAAAGGCTTTAGGGTCAAATAAAAAATATGATAAATATATCCAGTTTAAATTAGAATTTTCCCAAAAACTATTATACCCGACTGTATCCAAACAAAAGGGAAAAAGATCTACTATGCCCCTCGTAAGCTGAAGGGGAGGATATGAAAATTTTCTTTATGGACATACCTGCACATACATTCAAACATTCCAACAAATTTTGACAGTAATTTATTACGACACTGAACATTCATATACTGGGACGCACATTACCATGTAATAAAACAACAATTAAAAAAAAGTTTTCTAAAGGAACGAAAGAACCAAACTGTGGTTTTCCAAAAAAGATTGTTTGGGTTTTTAAGGAAGGAACCAGTTTTTTAACCAACCTGTCTTTTAAAAATTTGGGGCCCTTTTTGGGCATCAAAGTGCCACCGAAATCACTAACACGCTAAAGCTTGTTTTAAAAATGCCCAATTTTTTAACAATAGAACAACATATGGACTCAAACCACTAAAAAGTGGATACAAACCTACAGATACAAACGACTTGCCCCACCCCTTTTCCGAGATCAAATACACATATTTAGAAACTTTCTAACATGATTAGAGACAATCCCCTTGGGTACCCCCATCAAAAATTTTTTGGAAAAAACCTTCACCAAATTCCCAAATTCCTGCGTACAACAAAACGCCTACCTAATAATTGGGTTTTTGGGAAGGGTCGCGCATGCCCCCTGGTGTTTACTGCAAAATGTAGCAATTATCCTTTTGGTTCTTTTAAATTTAAATTTGTTTGTAACCTATTTTTGTCGATGATACCTGTACATCCAAAAGGGTAAAAAAACTGTCCCAAAAAAAACAGATAAAATTTTAACTTCCACAATATTGTTCAAAAAAAACTTGAAATCCAAATTTAGTTTTCCCAAACGTACCAACCCAAATTGAAAGCACATGAACCTCCACCACTTAAACTTTCTTTAAAGTGGGGGGATACATAGATATCCCCTCAAACCATGCCATAAAAAAATTTGCGAAGTTAGCGCAAATTTTTCCCATGGCCATTCCTTTTAAAATGAAATAAAACAATTCAAAACGAAAAATTAAACAACACAACCCCCATAAATTCAAACAATTCCTTTCCCCATTAAAAAAAAATTGGGAAATTTGGGATCCTAAGACCGTTGATCCCCGTTTCGTGTTCAATGGGGAATATAAAGGCTAATCACATCAAAAGCTAAAAAGCCCCCTCCGGGATGTCAAAAATTCAATTTTATGTAAAAAATCAGGGTATTCCCCAATAAGATGAGGGGGAATCACAAAACTACACAAAACTTTGTCTAAAAAAATAGTACTCTACTAGACAAGGAATCCCTCCCGGAACAATAGGGCCCCCCGGGGATTTCTAATGACTTGGAATTTTTGGCAAAAAAAACAACACGGTGTAACCATGAGTACACACAGAAATTCCCTTTAAACTACATGATGAGGCCCTATCAAAGGCATCATCAATAATTACTTGAATTTCCGCAAAAATCAAATTTTGGTCATTAAATAATCTCCCATTCGGGAATCAACAGTTTTTGATTTGTTTTTGTAAATTGTGTCAAAACCTTTTAACTGTGGCTCCACCCTTTCAGCACTTACACTAAATTAGGGTTGTTATTAAAATTTATTTAAAACCTCTACTTTAGCAATGTTAAATAGGGCGTGCAAGGCATTACCTTTTTTTTTCTAGACTTCAAGGACTCAATCCCGTTTAAAAACCAAGCATGTAAGCCCACAGGGGGAGATGATTACACACAAAAAACATGTTTAGATAGACCAAGATCTTTCAATCTAAAATCCACATCCTTATTAACAATAATATCAGTACAGGAAGGTTGACTATACAGAACACGTAACTTGATTTTACGAAAAAATTGTGCTAAGTCCATTTCAACATTGAACCAATCCACCTTATAATCTGGGCAGAAAGTTAAACCTTTAGATAGCAAAGTCTCTTGACAATCCGACAAAGTATAGGATGAAATATTTACCACAGTGGGGGACTTTATTTCTTCCTCACTTGTGGAGATTGTGTCTTCACCAACCGTGCTGGTCGTTGATTTTTGACCTTTTCTTTATATACAGTATATATATATATATATATATATATATATATATATTATATATATATATAAAATATATACACACCAAATTATTTACAAATTATATGAAGTATATAATCACATTTGTTTTTGATATAAATGACACTATTGGCCATTACCTTTCCTAAGTTGAGGCACAATCTGTGCAAGGGACACCTATAGAAGGGCAGAAGGAAGAACCTGGCTGCTATAATAATAATAATAATAATAAAAATAATAATATAGTATAATAAAAGTAGGGCATTTTACTTCTTTCTTCTTGGAACCAAGGAGCTGGCTCACAGAAGTTAGGATCATTCAGGGCAGCAGTGTTATGCTTAGCTGCAAGACCCTTGTGACAACTAATGCTGCTGCCCGACTTCTCTGTCTACATTGTAGTGCTGTGTACATTTTTGCAGTTCTTCTGTATAATGTGTAAAATAACCGGGAGGATCAAATACAGCGCCTGCAAAATAACCCCTGGACAGCTGAGGTGCAGGCATCCCGTACACAGATCACTGTGCTGTGCAGAACATCGCTGAGGAAGACAATGTGCAGCTCTGCTCTCCCTTATCTGTGGGATCGTGTTTTTATCTGTAATCTCACATAACACCCCAATCCCATGATGCATAGCAACGTGCCCATCATCAAAGCAAGGATGCCAGATGTTATCTGTGAGAGCCTGGTGCCGACTTCGAGCTGAAGTCGGCTCATTAGCATATGTATCACATGACCCAAAGAGGCGTTTTTCTCATGACCCTGGGCAGCGCCTATCTCTAGCTGCTTTGACAACTCTCCTAATCCCCACCATTCCCCTCTTTTCCTTAATAAAACACTGAGACATGGATTGGATAAGTTGGCCACAGCAGCCATTTTATTAACAACATATAAATCAACAAATAACAATGCGAATGGAACTAATTACAACCACATCCCCATAGCTAACCCTAATCTTCCTCCAAATTAACACTTCCTTTAACTTCCAAAAATCAACTTGGGCTGAGGTCCTTGGAGCCAATCAATCCTTTCCAACAACCAAGGTCTGGCGAACAAACTCCTCCTTCTTCCTCCTCCGTTTTTACCACCACCGTCCCCCCCGGGCTTCAGGCACCAATAGCCACCTCAGGGGGCCAACCATTCCATCATTTTGCTCCCAAGGAACGCAGCCCTGTGGGCCCCAACCTTCGCCAACCAGTGTATCCACGAAATTGGGAGCCAAGCTGAGCCTGGCCCCCCCCCACGATTTCCACCTACACCAAGGACCCCAACCCGCCACAGCTAGCACAAGTGACACCTTACGTGTGCGACGCCCCCCACAGCCCCAAAGCCCTCTCAATTCCCCCACGAATGTCCCAAGACCACAAATCCAACCCAACTGCATTCAGATGTACCCCTCTCTACGCCAAAACTCCCCCTTTCCCCCTCCTCGAGTTCCCTATGCCTTTTCCACGAACCCCCCCGTTCCTAACAACGAACGACACCAATGACCTAGTCACTTTAATCCTTGCCTTATTAATACCAACCCCCGAATCTGTGTGCCACCAAGACAACCTCGGCACGATATCTGACCATATAACCACCAATTCAGGGTATAATACCCACAGACGCAACATATCAAATCGCATATCCCTAATTAATTCCCTAATGGGACGTAGCCCCAGATCATTCCCCTCGACATGAAACACCACTATATCCGGAGCTCGATCCCACAAAACAAATCCTGGAATTTGGGCAGCACTTGGCTCCGGATAAGCCTCTTTTTCCAATCCACCGCACTAGAGCAACATCTTCTGGAATCCCCAGTTGTCGACCGCTTTCTCGTAACGCCGCCCGCTCTGCGCCCCAATGCACATACGAGTGTCCAAAAATCCAGATTAGGCGTTGACCTGAAAATAGAAAAGACAAAGAAAAGAAAGGGGAGGGGTAACCGAAACCCCAGAAAACGACCTACCAACCCCACTAATGGCCCTTGACAGCCTATTCCTCCCACCCCCCTTTCGGAAAACCTGCCCGACTGATCTCAGACCAAATGCGGGCGAATGTACAATCGGTACCTGTTCGATTCCCATCTACCTATTTTGCGTACCGCTTCGGCATCCAAACCCCACCCAGCCGCTTCCGTCGCCGCCCCGATGCGGAAATAATTTGGCGCAAACTGCGCTGGATCCAAGCCGAGCTCGCCCAAACACCGCCGAAAGATAGCGGTGAATTGGAACCTGGACAAAAAACCCCCATCCGCATGCACCAGCAGGGGGAGCGGTCCCTCCCTACGTAATCTCTTATAATCGTCCCAACACCGCAACGGGCACATAATTGCCCCATTGACCGCCCTTAAACGCACCACCTTGCCCTTGCCCTTTTGATCGGTCTTGGACCGACGTATCAACACCACCAGACCGTCCGGTGTGCGTTGAACATCCGCGTCCTGCAACCCCCCGGCCACTTTTTTTACTTGGGCATACCAGCTCGCCGATCCTTAGCGCCCCAAAAAAGGCCAGTGAAAAAGCAAGCCGAAACAAGCTGACTTCAAAGTCAGATGAACAAACTATCGGTAACTTAGTCCTTAGACGTTCTAGTAGATTAAAAACCACCGGGCGCCGCTGATCCGATCCCTTGTGACTTCCCCGCCGCAATCCCTTCAAGGCTTGTACTACCAGAAAATCTTTTGTTACATCAGTCAAACCCCATGCTTTAAAACCAAAAGCTAAAGCCGATAGCAATCTTGTCACTCTGGAAACCGACCACCCTTCATTGGTCAATTGACCTACCAAACAAATCAAGGCCGCCGACCTATCCCCCACAGTGACAAGCGGATCAATGCCCTCCAACCATCGTTCCCAGAGAGCTCATAACACGGAGTAGGAGGTCCACGTACCCGGGGCCAATGAAGATCTAACTAAGTGGTTTGCAGCTTCCGAGGTATACATGCTCATTACCGAAAGGCATAAACACACACAGAAACTCGGCAGATAACTCCATATATACATATGCACACATAAGGTATGTTCACACGGCTTAATTAAGCCGGGTGTTCGGGAGTCGCGCTGATACGTGCGTACTCCCGTCACACGGGGGACGGGGGAAGGCAACAGCGACCCGCACACCTCTGAGTCCGCTGGGCCGATGCAAAGGAAGTCATCTAAATAATGAATTACCGATGACAAACCCGAAACGTCCCGTACCACCCATTCCAGAAAGGAGCTAAAAGCTTCAAAATAGAAGCAGGAAATGGAACACCCCATCTGTAAACACCGATATATAAAAAACGACCCCTCCCAGTAACATCCTAACAAATGTGCACGGTCCGGGTGCACTGGCAGTAATCTAAAAGCGGACTCAACGTCCGTTTTTGCCATGCGGGCTCCCTGTCCATACAACCTAACCCAACGAAGCGCCGCGTCAAATGACGTATAAGCCACGGAACACAACTCTGGGTCAATCCCGTAGTTAACCAATAAACCTTTCGGAAACGACAAATGGTGAATTAACCTAAACTTGTTGGGCTCCTTTTTTGGGACCACTCCCAGTGGGGAGACCACCAAGTCCGGAAACGGGAGAACCGCGAAAGGACCCGCCATCCTGCCCAATGAAACCTCCTTTTTTCAATTTTTCAGCTACCACCCCTGGGTGTAGCAATGCCGATTTAAAATTTCTAACTGAAAAGGGGACCTCATGTGCTGGTGACGGGATCCGAAATCCCTCTTGGAAACCCTCCCTTAACAGCAACGCTGCTCTCTTGTCCGGATACCTATTTAGGAATGGCACCATCGCGAGAATGTTCACTGGTGTCACCCCCCTGCGAAGGACCAGCTCCTTTTCCCCTTCCCTTGCGCAAACACCGTGATGAGCCGTGAGAGGCTGCACTACACACGGAACAGACGTGTCTGAAGCGACAATTCGCTCCAAATTTGCACTGACTGTCATTAAATTGCCAGCAGACCCCGGCCTTAAATCCCCCTTGGGACCCGCTCCTCCCTGACCCGACGCCTCCCTGCTGACTGGAACCCCCGGGTCCACCTGGAAAGGGCTGTCCATAGCGCGTCGGCGCCATTACCCTCAACCACAGCCCAATGTCCTTCTGATCCCAACGGATCGAAGGCCGAACTGCTTCTCGCTGACGAAATTGTTCGTCGTAGCGGAGCCATGCTTGTCCCCCATAAACCCGCTGTGCCTCACCTATTGCGTCCAGATAACAAAACATGGCGGAACAATGATCCGGAGACTTTTCTCCAATGACGCTTGCCAAAATGGCAAACGCCTGCATCCAGTTTTGAAAAGTCTGCGGTATAAACCGCCACCTGCGTTTTTCTTCCTCATCCTTTTTACTCTCATCCCTTTTTCCTTTTGGCAGATTAAATTTCTCTAAATGCAGGAGAGAAAAGATTTCGACATACTCATCCTGCCAAATCTTTTCTTTCACCTCCTTTTTTAAATGAGCCCCCAGAGGGCCCTCAAAACAAACATAGACCTCGCCTTTTGCCCTATCATCCAGCCGAACCCTATCGACTGATTCCTGCTCGGTCTGAACCGATACGGTTACCCCCTTATTCCCGGGCCCACTGCCTGCTCCCAAATCCCCTACTCCCAAGGGCGGGAAAAACAGACCCGCTGATGATGGTACCGCCGAACTCCACGCCGCTACCGGAGACTGTTGACCCGCCGACCCAGGGAGACCCGGGAAACGGGACAAAAAATTGCGCAACGTACCGGCTAACTCCTGCCACGCCGTATCCCCGCCGCCCGCTGGAGCGAAACCCACCGCCGACCCCTGTGACAACGGCCCCGGCGGCGACATCACAAACATAGATGAACTCTCACCAGGCTGCACAGGAGCTGTGATCCCGCCAGCCGCTCCAATCGATCCCTGAAGTCCTCCTCCGTGTCCTCGCGTGGCATCCGCCCGATCTCGCGTCCTGGACTCCGACCTCCGATGATCCTGGCCAACATGAACCTCTGACCGAATCCTGTCGGCCTGCTCCCTCGTTGGAAGACCCCCCGGTGGGTCCCCAATGCGCACCGCAGGCACCAACCCAGCCGGGCCGGCCGTCCACCAGCCCTCCGCATCCCGTCGCGTCCTCCCGCCGTCCTCTGACCCGCCATCCTCTGGATCCGTGCTGTAACACCACTCCCTGGCGGGGCCACTGACCGGCTCATCACCAGGGGCACCCGTCGCTGCCGTGGGGATCGCGCTGACAGGAACCACAGCAGACACTGCCCCCGAGCTGGGACGCCACCTGCTGCGCTCCGCTGGGCCCACTCGCCTAGTCGGATTCCTCCCAGGTCGAGCCGCACGTGACCGGCCACCGGAACGCGCCGACCGACCTGGAGGGTCCCCAGAGGGGCTCCTACGTCGAACGCGGGCCCTAGGTGTGGCCTCTGGGCTAAGACGTTCTGGAGGGCGGGTCCACTGCCTCTGACCAGTGCAAGGGCCCAAGGGAACGCCAGTAGGAGCAGCTTCAGGTGATGCTCCACGACCCCCCCCGAGCGCCCCACGGACCTGCTCAGCTAACCATGCTGGACCCCGCTCCCCTGCAGCCTGTCACAGCTGTGCCAAAATCTCCTCCACTCCTATATCCCCCGCTGTGTCTGCACACATACCGCCACACTTTCTGCTCCAAATCTCCTCAGATACATGCCGCGCGGGACAGAGAGAGTAAGTAAGTCACTGCTGTTCTCCCACGACCATTGGTCTGACTCCCGCGCGGTGCGGGGCTCGGTTTTATATGCCGGCCCCCCTCGGCATGACGCGCGCGGTACTCCGCCCCCCTAACAACCCCGGGGCTCTGACGGCGCGCCGGGTCATGTGGGGCCTCCCCTTAGGGCTGTGCCCCCATGTCCGGCCCCGTCCTGGTTGGGTTGCACTTTGTTAGTGACTTATATTTTAAAAAACATATTTTTTTATATTTGCTTTTAAAATCAGTTGTGAAAAAAAAGTGATAGGTACTCTTTAAAGTCCCTGCCACCCTGGACTCTGGTTTTGCAAGAAACTTCATTCACTCTTTCCTGATTTCCAAGTTTCATCGGCCGGTTACTCGACTAGACAGGTCTCTGTTATTTTCTTATGTCAATGAGGAGGTTTTGAAGGTCTCTGTTCTGTAATGTACTGAACCGCTGATGCTACAGGTTGGGAAGTGGCACAAGGAAAATATTATGTTTTAAGTTCTCCTACACTCAAGCAGTTCTCCTGGGACTTCTGTGGTTGTAGCTTCATGCCTCAGTATTGGACTGGAAAATGGGTGAAGTCACCCATTGGGGACATCTATGTTACTCACGCTGCCTTAAGCCATGCCAAGTTTGGTGCTCCCTGCTAAAAGCAAGCAGAGACCCTTCCGCTACATCAGTCTTATAACTGGCCTATGGTCCACCTGGCTGGCGCTATGCATCATCTGTCTGTACCTGAAACTCAGGCCATATTGGCCTACGTTAAAGGAAACTTGCAAAAAGGCTGCAGTCGCAAGTCATCCTCCCCTACCGGTGCTACTCCACACCCGCCCCTATCTCCCTCTGCTGACCGCCTTGTGTGATCCAGCTGTGGACTCCCTAGTCAAGGAATATTCCTGCAGGCCAAATATAATTACATTGCGGGCAAGATTTGGTTTGCAAGTCTGAGTTTGATAACCCTGGTTTAGAGAAAAGACAGCCTCTGGTGGCATAATAAATATGTATAAATATATCAAAGGTCAATATAGAGATCTCTCCCAAGATCCCAGGATTGTATCTAGAGTGAGGGGGCATCCTCTACGTTTAGAAGTGAGAAGGTTTCTATATAAGCAAAGAAAGGAATTCTTTACTATAAGAGCAGTGAAACTGTGGAACTCTCGGCCAGAGGAACTTGTCTTGGTGAATTCAATAACAGAGTTCAAAAAGGTTCTGGATGCATTTCTAGAGTGTAATAATATAACAAGTTATAGTGACTAGGATTCTGGAGAAGGGGCGTTGATGTAGGGATTTATTCTTACATACAGTAAGTACGGTTGAAAAAAGACATGTCCATCAAGTTCAGCAAAGGGTGTGGAAGATGTGGATGAAGAAGGGGGGATAGGGAGTTTTTATGCTATTTTTTCTCTACTGATGCAGACTTTGGAACGCAAAAGGCAATAACCAATCTGCCCTAAAGGAATATTTAATTCCTGATCCCAAATTTGCCATCAGATTAGAATTAGACGTTTTATATGGCTACATAAGTATTAATATTATTTAGTAGTAAGTAGTTATCTAAGGGCCTCATATACAAAAACTGTCTAGGTCTAAGACTTTCTTAGTTGCCCATAGCAACCAAACAGAGCTCTCCTTTCATTTCATATAGTGATCTGAAAAAATGAAAGGGGGCGCTCTGATTGGTTGTTATGGGCAACAAAGAAAGTTTTTCACCTAGACAGCTTTTATAAATGTCCCCCTAAGTCTTTCTTGAAACCCTCACCTGTTCTTGCTGTGACCAGCTTCTGGGGCAGCTATTGCATAGAGTCACAATTCTCATGGTAAAGAAGGTTTTTCTTCCCTGGATATTCTTCTTCCATACATTGCACTACACTACATAGCTTGGTGTCATCTGCAAAAACAGAAACAGTGCTATTAATCCCCTCTCTTATATCACTAATAAATACATTGAATAAAAGAGGAGCCAGTACTGAAACTCGGGTCACACCAATTACAACCGGGGACCATTCAGAGTAGGAATCATTTACCACCACTCTGAGTATGAAGCCAGTTATTACCGTATACACTCGAGTATAAGCCGAGTTTTTCAGCACAAAAAATGTGCTGAAAAATCCCCCCTCGGCTTATACTCGAGTCACTGTCGGCACTCGGGCGCTGCGATGGCCTGTGCGCCGACAGGGACGCTTCAGTTATATGCGACTCCTCAGGGAGCGCATATAACTGAAGGCCGAGTCAGCTGACATCGTCCGGGCACTGCGGTGGCCCGTGCGCTGTCAGCGATCTCTTCACCTATATGCGACTCCTCCGGAGCGCATGCAGGAGAGGAGATACCACCGCGGGGCACAGAGCGAGCGCTCCGTGCTCCGCAGTGGACTCCGGGCGGCCGCAAGCTCGCGGCCCTCCGGAGTTTCCGGCACAGGCAGTGTGTGTCATCACGCTGCGTGCGCGGCCTGATGACATCACCCGCCTGTGCCGAGAAGACAGAGTAGAGCGCGCGGGAGGCCGGACAGCGAGGAGGCGGAGCGGCGAGGGAGACGGAGCAGCGGGGAGCCAGGTAAGTGGGTGTTTTTTTGTTTTAAAATCCTACCTACACCTGCCTAGTACTGCCTATAGCCTGCCTATACCTGCCTAGTACTGCCTATAGCCTGCCTATACCTGCCTAGTACTGCCTATACCTGCCTAGTACTGCCTATAGCCTGCCTATATCTGCCTATACCCTGCCTATACCTGCCTAGTACTGCCTATAGCCTGCCTATACCTGCCTAGTACTGCCTATAGCCTGCCTATACCTGCCTAGTACTGCCTATACCTGCCTAGTACTGCCTATAGCCTGCCTATACCTGCCTAGTACTGCCTATAGCCTGCCTATACCTGCCTAGTACTGCCTATAGCCTGCCTATACCTGCCTAGTACTGCCTATAGCCTGCCTAGTACTGCCTATACCTGCCTAGTACTGCCTATACCTGCCTAGTACTGCCTATAGCCTGCCTATACCTGCCTAGTACTGCCTATAGCCTGCCTAGGGGACCTATACCTGCCTATAGCCTATCTAGGGGGACCTATACCTACCTAGTACTGCCTATACCCTGCCTATAACCTGCCTAGGGGGACCTATACCTGCCTATAGCCTGCCTATGGGGGCAATTACCTGCCTATAGCCTGCCTAGGGGGACATATAGCTGCCTATACCAGCCTATGGGGGACATTAAACTGCCTATACATGCCTATAACCTACCTATGGGGGACATTAAACTGCCTATACCAGCCTATATCTGCCTATGGGGGACATTAAACTGCCTATACCTGCCTATGGGGGACATTAAACTGCCTATGTAATTTTATTGGTATCTATTTTTATTTTTAAAATTCACCAGTAGCCCCTGCATTTTCCACCCTAGGCTTATACTAGAGTCAATAAGCTTTCCCGGTTTTTGTGGCAAAAGTAGGTGCCTCGGCTTATACTTGGGTCGGCTTATACTCGAGTATATACGGTAATCCAGTTGCACACTGTTATTTCTTATCCTATAGATTTTAATTTAACCAATAGGCGCTTATGAGGAACAGTGTCAAACGCCTATGCAAAGTCTGATAACACTATGGGCGACATGTATGAACGGGGTTGCGCCAGAAGTCTTGCGTCTTCTCAGCCCAACATCTAGCACAGTCCAGTTCGCAATAGTTTTAAACCTGCTGCACACCAATATCAGGCGCATTACAGAGTGCCCGTGGCACTTTGTAATGCGTCTGATTTCAGGGGGCATGCGGGAGGCAGGGCGCACTAGAAACATACAAAGCTATTGATTTATAGCTTCAGTAAGGCAATTCCAGGAGCATTACTGCTGGAACAGGTAGACCACTTCCAAAGTGGTCTACCATAGCCAGAATTTTTGTCTAAGCCCTAGAATGCATACTACACTATTTATATGCGCAGAAAAATTGGCGTCTAAGCGCCATAAATCATACATGTCACCCTATATCCACGGCTGCCCCGATATCCAGGCTTCTACTCCCCTATTCATAAAAACAGATCAAGTTGGTCTGACAACTTCTGTCCTTAGTAAAATCATGCTGGCAATCACTTATAATATTGTAATCAGCCACATATTCCTGTATTTAGTCCCTTATGAGCCCCTCAAACAGTTTTCCCACAATGGATGTTAAACTTACTGGTCTATAATTACCTGGGCAAGACCTAGAACCCTTTTTTGAATATGGGAACCACATATGCCTTGTACCAGTCTCCTGGTACTATACCAGTCACTAGGGAATCTCAAAATATTATGTACAAATTGCCAGATTGGATTTGGGAATTTTTCCCCCACAATGAGGACAATTGGCTTCTACCTCGTGAAGGTTTTTCATTTTCCTGTGGATCAACGCTTCAGCACAACATGTTGAACTGGATGGACGTCTGTCTTTTTTCCACCTTACTAACTACGTCATAACTTTCTTGATGGCTTTAGCAACTTAACCCTTTAGGACAGAATTTAGAATTTTTACCAACAACACCAGGCATTTACAGTGTGATAAATGATCTATCCAAGAGGATCAGTCCTAAGGGAATAAAAACTATAATTTTTTAATGTGTCATAAAAGAACTTTCACTTTGATAACATAATTAGTTTTAATACTGTGATTGATACTTAACAAATTGCTTTGTTCTTGGGTAGAAACTGGTACGTGTGACAGATTGCCAAGAAAAGATACAGTGCCTGTCCTATCTAGTATATGACACTATTCTACTTCATAATGATAACTAGTCACTCACATCTTTATGCTTCTTCATGGACAGAATTGTCTCCAGACCACATAATATTCTTGTGCTACCAGCACAGTTCTGAGGTGTTAGTGCTGGCATCCTTTCAAGGAAGAGCTTATTAATACCTAAATAATTAAAGGAACAATATATTACCATAGGGTTGACAGTAAAGAAAGTTAGATTTTTGGGAAAAAAAAGACACAGCTCAATACAACTACCAGCCACCCTAGATGATGATGAAGCCATTTTTTGGTGTATTTTGCGCCAAAAAACTGTTACATCAAATATGCCAGCAATAATATTCTATGCGCCTAAATTAGGCGCATCAATTTTACTATGTAAGGTATACCACACGCTGGGTTTTTGACAGGTTCGTTCATTCATGTGCACTTTACACTGATTTAATGCGCCTTAAAACTGGCGTGGAGGCGCCTCTTTTCTGACATGTCAACCAAAGTTCTGATATGCAAGTTAGAGTTAGAGTTATTATCTCAGGACAGCCGTACCCAGGATTAGGACAAGGTATTCTGGTGCCCTAGCAAAATAAGGCACATAACGCCCCCCAATGTACAATCCAACCCACTCCATGCCTCTTTGCGTCCTCTTCCTATCTGAGATGAAGTGGTGGCCTACCTTCGCCTACCTTTCGTCCCGGCCCTGGCCATGCCTGTGGAATTTTTTCTTGGCAGAGAAATTTGGTCAAGCTCTTGTCGCTCATGCCCTCATCCCCAGTTGCAATGCCCCCGATGACCAGCTATAAGTAGATGAATATATCCATAAATAAGTACAGTAAAAAGGATGTCCATATAGATAATATACAGAACAGATCAGCTGCACTACATAATATAAATCAAAATGTGACCATTTTACTTGCCCATAGAAAATATGGCCATTTTCTAAACAAGTAAAAATAGGAGCAGGATCTTACCTAATCACACTCTCAAGTGTGTACTGCCACCTGGACCGTTTTGATAATTTTGTATAGATATTTGCATCTAGACATAGACATAAACGACTTGTATGAACTCTGTACATCCTGAATTATTATTTTTACAAGATATTATGCATCTGTGTCTCTGCTTAGGTCAGACTTTAAGCCACAAACATGATTTTCTTGTCAATATAATTGGGTGACAGACTACCTTCGGTGTAGGCCTCTGCCCTAGTAGGCTGACATTAGGTATATACCAAATGTGTTGGCTCCGCCTAGACGGGCTTTCTCTCTCCTACCGATGTCCGGCTACTCAGTTGTAGCCTAGTGTCCATAGGAGGCAGAAGCTGCTCTGCATGTCTGCTGCATTTTTTTTTATTTTTATTTATTTCCTTTTCAGGAGGTGGCAAAGTTTTCTTCTCACCTGTCAGGGGGGTTGTCACTGTGGTCGCCACTTTCGACGTTAATCCCTTTGATAGTGTCACGGAATCAGACAGCCGCTGTCTACCATTCCTTTCATTCCTGTCACCCGTCAACACTTACTGCATCTGTGGTTTCTTTTGAATTTCGTACACCACTCTGGGGCGAGGTACCGAAGGGGTGACTCCGCGTATGTCCAAAGACATCAGATAGGTACATTTTTCTCCACCCTCCCTTGTCCTGGAAAAGCTGTTTGGGGATTAATGCGCTATTACCGCATTGCTGCCTCCGTCCTGCATTTTTCCGTGCAGTGTTCGCTTGCACTGCATCCTGGTTGTAGTGTGATTTTCTCACCTCTCCCAGTGCAGTTGGCAGTACCACCACGGTATCACGTTTCCGTCGCTACCACCATTTTTACGGATTTTTCTTGTTGACTGGGTTCTTTCTCTTCACCACATGGGTTACAGATGGGAGTGTTTCAGGGCCTTAGCACAGGCCCTGGCCACATTATTAATTTTATCCTTGGATTTTCTGGGGCCTTGGCCACAATTAGGCCGTACCTTTCTCGGACTCTGCACCACCCCGGGGGTATCCCTCCTGTCTTCTATTCCCTTACAAGATGTGGAAAGGGACTCAGCAGCCCAGCTTTTTTTTCTGGGGTGGAGCTTGGATTCTATATTTGCTGGCAAAACACCTCAGCATTTCTCTGGGAGCAGCTCCTGCTCTCTTGCAGAGGAAACAGCACTTGGGTGTGGTAAGCTGGAACTCTGAGCCCTTTCCCTCCTCTGCCCGTGTTCCCTTCTGGGTGGTTTACCATCATCCTTCAGCTTCCCAGGTTTGCAAGGCTGCTACCTGGGCTTCAGTTCATACTTTAACCAAGTTCTACCAAATCCATACCTTGGCCTCAGCTGACGCAAATCTGGTCCGTAAGGTACTTCAGGCAGTGGTGGCCTAACTTACTCACACAGCCGTTAATTTTTTCTTTCTAATTTTTTTTATCCACCTTCTGGGACTGTACTTACCGTAAAATCCTTTTTGCGTCTGATTCATTGGGGAACAAAGATCCTTCCCTCTTTTTGTCTTGTTTTTTTCCGACTCTCAGTTTGACGTTCTCTTCCTGAAATCGGGCTATGACTCATAGTTCCTGTTACGGCTTTTGTGCTAATTGAGTAGCCTACATGGGATATAGTCCCTTCAGGCGAAGTCAACACTTTTGGCTTATGCTTAGTTTCAGCCTTTTAGGACATTTACATATGGAGTCTCTGTTGCAGGTATCCATTATAATAGCTTGAAAAAGTTATCCATATGGATAACACAGCAAGGCCATAGGAAATTATAGGGCAAATGTAGGCTATTTTGGATTACATTTGCTCTGTTTCATATTTGTATACACTTTGGAGGTAGACCACACTTTTGCATTTGGCACATAAAGTGTATACGAATGTGTAATGGACCAAACCTAGTCGCAAAGAGACCATGTTAAGTCTACCAAGCTCCACGAAGGCCTCGTTGCTGTATATTCCGGGATACCTTTTTCAGGTTATCCTGATGAATACCTGTAATGGAGAACTTAAAATTATGATGGCCTAATATAAATAGAACAACCCCAACTTTCCAAAATACTTTGCATTTAAATTGATCACAATGTCCCAATGTTAAGATGTTTTAATTTTCAATCTTTCCACAATACCTTAACCCCTTATTGCTGCAGCCAGTTTTGGCCTTCCTGACAGAGTCCCATTTTTGAAATCTGACATATGTCACATTATGTGAGAATAACTTTTTTGCACTTTGGTCCAAATGATCCGTGGTTATTTGTGAAAAATATCAAAATATCCTGAAAATTTTGAAAATGTTGTCATTTTCAATCATTTCTGCGTGTCAGACAGATGGTTATTCCACTTAAAATAGTTTATAACTAGCATCTATCATATGTCCATTGTAGGTTGGCATCACTTTTTAAATTTATTTTTATTTTTTTACAACAGTAGGGGGCTTAGAAATTTAGTAGTCATTTTTCACATTTTCAAGAAAATTTGCAATATACATTTTTTGGGGGACCAGTCCAGTTCTGACGGGGCTTTGAGGGGCCTATATGTTAAATACCCCCATAAATGACTCCATCTAAGAAACTACATCTTTTAAAGTATTTGCAACAGTGTTTAGGAAGTTTTTTTTTAACCCTTTAGGTATTTCACAGAAATTAAAGCAAAGTCAAAATTTCACTTTTTTTGAAGATTTTCAGTTTTTATCCCTTATTCACAAGAACACGGTAGATGTGACCAGGGAAATGCAACTTAATATTGATTCCCCTGATTCTGCCGTTTTCCATATGTGGCTCTAGTGCACTATTTGGCTCCATCACAACCCTCAGAGTAGGAGGAGCATCTACTACCCTTTGGGGTGTTATTTCAATACGAATTTATTTAGGTGCCATTCCCGGTTTGCAGACACCCTAAGGTGATAAAACTTAATAAACCCAAGTAATAAGACCCCATAATAGAAACTACACCCTTTAAGGAATGTATCTAGGTTTGCAGGGAGTATATCAACCCCCAAGGTGTTTTAAAAAAAACTTTTAGCTGTGAAAATCAAAAATAAATAAAACAAATGACAATCTGTAATTTTAGTTAAAATTTTTTATTTTTACAAGGAATCCTGGAAGAAGGCACCCCAAATTTTGTTCCATAATTTCTTCCACATTCGGTAGTACCCTATATATGGGTGTAAACTGATTTTTAGGCACATAGTAGAGCGTAAAAGGGAGGGAGTACTATTTGGTTTTTGGACGCAGATTTTGATGAGTGCCATGTCACAGTTACAAAGTACCAGAACAGGTGAAACCTTCCAGAAGTCACCCCATTTTGGATTCAACACCCCTCATGGATCTCATCTATGGGTGTACTGTGCAGTACACCCATAGATGAGGGGGGAAATGCAGTTCCGCCATTGTTTTTTGGACTTCAATTTTACAGCGTTCGCTGTGTGATAAAAATGACATAACAACTTTACTATGCGGTCGGTACATTTGCAATAATATAAGTTGTATATAGATTTTTATGTTTTAATACTTTTTTTATAAAAGTAGTTTATAAAAAATTGTGTTTTTATGTTGTCATATTCTGATAGCCATCACTTTTTTATTTATTTTACAGAGCTGATTATGAGCTTGTTTTTACAGGTTGAGTTGAGATTTTTATTGGTACCATTATGAGGTGCATATGAGGCTTTGATAATTTTTTATTAAGGTTTTTGTGAGGCGTTTTGAACAAGGCACAGCAATCCTGGTAGCGTTTTTTATTTTTATTTCTAACAGCGGTCACTGTGTGGTATAAATGACATGCTATCTTTACTCAGCAGGTCGATTCAATTACAGCACTATCCAATTTGTATATTTTTTTTCTGTTTTACTGCTTTTACACAGTAAAAACACTTTTATTCAAAAAGGAAAACATGTTTTTGCATTGCCATAGTCTGAGAGCCATAACTTTTTTATTTTTCTGTGTACGGAGATGTGTAGGGGCTTGTTTTTTGAAGGATGAGTTGACATTTTTATTGGTGTAATTTTTGGGAGGACAACACTTTTTGATCAGTTTTAAATCTGTTTTTTGAAAGGTAGGGTGAAGAAAAAACTGCAATCCTAGTAGTGTGTTTAAATTTTATTTTCAATAGTACTCACCGTGCAGTATATTTGACAAGTTAATTTTACTCGGCAGGTCGATGCGAAGCGCTTTAAAAAAAAAAGTGTTTTTATTGGTTAAAACAATATTTATGCATTGCTGCCTTCTGGGAGCCATAATTTTTTTTATTTTTCCTTATACAGAGCTGTGTAAGGGTTGCTTTTTTTGTGGGATGCACTGATGTTTTAATTGGCACCACTTTGGAATTTATATGAGTTTTTGATCGCTTTTTATTCCATTTTATGTGCTATGGGATGAACAAAAATCACAATTTTGTGATGTTTTTTTTTATGGCTTTCATCGTGCAGGTTAATTAACATGACAGATTTATAGGTTGTTAGGCACGCAGCGATACCAAATATGATTACTTTATATGTTTTTTATCTTTTTTGGGGTGATTGGCGTTAGTAAAGGGGAAAGGGCAGTGTACGTGTTTTATTTTATTTTTCGTGTTTGTGTTTTACTGTGTTTTTACTTTATTTTAACTTTTTCACCTTTTTCGCCGCTTTGCGGCGGGCTCTGGTGAAAACCGGGACCTACTTAGATTCTGCTCCCTGGCGTGGCTTACAACATCGCTTGCGGCAGTCCAGAGGATCCACTATCCCTGCCATTACAGTAAGATCCAGCCATGGATCCCGCCAAGGTGCCCATGCCTAGCATTGTGGACCTTACAACCGTTGTCGCCCAGCAATCGCAACAGATCACTCAACAGCAGGCACAGCAATTGGGCCAGCTTTCTGCCATGATGTGGCAAATCCTGGCGTCCCAGCAGCAGTCGCCACTTCCGCCGGTGGTACCTTCTACACCAGCTGTTCCGTTGGCAACCGTGGGGCCTAAACTGCGATTACCTCTACCCAGCAAATACGACGGGGACCCGAAGCTCTGCTGGGGTTTTATTACCCAGTGTTCGATGCACGTGGAACTGATGGCCGATCAGTTTCTCACTGAAAGGTCTAAGGTCGCGTTCGTGGTGAGCCTGCTATCTGGAAAGGCCCTGGCTTGGGCGACTCCCCTCTGGGATCAGAATGACCCAGTGATCTGCAGGCCTTCCTCCAGGAGTTCCGCAGCATCTTTGAAGAGCCAGCGCGTGCATCATCAGCCGAGACGGCACTTCTTAATCTACGCCAGGGCGACTCCTCCGTGGGCGATTATGCGGTACAGTTCCGGACCCTGGCTTCGGAACTTTCCTGGAATGATGCCGCTCTTTGCGCCACCTTCAAGAAGGGCCTGTCCAGTAGGGTCAAGGACGCTCTCGCAGCAAGAGACCTCCCATCTTCCCTGGGCGAATTAATCCACCTGGCCACCGGCATAGACGTGCGCTTCGCTGAAAGACAGGGAGGAGCTCCGCCAAGAACGAGATTCTGTGCGCCCACGCCAACTACCTTGTCTGGCTCCAGTGTTCCAAAGGTCGCTGCAGCCGCTTCCACCGCCCTCTAGTGAGGAACCCATGCAGGTGGAGCGGGCCCACTTGTCGGAGCAGGAGCTGTCCCGCCGTCGCGTGGAGAACTTATGTCTCTACTGTGCCAGTCTGGACCATTTTCACAGAAGTTGCCCGGTGCGTCCTCAGCCTGCGGGAATCGCTCGCACCTAGGTTCCGTGGGAGAGGCGTTCCTAGGTGCTAATTCTTCCTCTCCACGTTTGATGATTCCGGTGGAGGTCACTTCTGACGCTGGTCTCTCGTTCCGGGTGCAGGCCTTCCTGGACTCGGGGTCTGCCGGGAATTTTATCCATGCCTCTTTGGTTTCCCGTTATCGCCTGCCTGTACTTCGCCTGGAAAAGCCTTTGGTTATTTCCTCAGTCAGTGGAGAGCTCCTTAGTGATCCCATTCAGTTCATCACCGGGCCTGTGTCTCTCTGCATAGGGATCCTGCACAAAGAGAAGATCTCTTTCCACGTATTGCCTCGGTCTTTCTTGGCGATCCTATTGGGGCTTCCCTGGTTGCAACATCACGCCCCTACGCTCGACTGGAAGACAGAGAGGTCCTGCATTGGGGACCGGAGTGCCAGGATCTATGTTTGGTGGCACCACACCCGGTGACTACCACTTCTCCGCGGTTGCCCGTCATGCTCCTGCCAGGCCTCCCTACGGAGTACCAGGATTTCGCAGACGTGTTTTCGGAGAAACGGGCTGAAACGCTGCCGCCCCATCGGCCTTACGACTGCCCGATTGACCTTCTCCTTGGGGAAGGGTATATCCATTGTCCATGCCCGAGACTCAGGCCATGTCGGCATATATACAGGAGAATTTGCAGAAGGGCTTCATTCGCAAGTCTTCCTCTCCGGCCGGAGCTGGGTTCTTTTTTGTGCAGAAGGACGGCTCTCTTCGCCCGTGCATTGATTATAGAGGGCTAAACAAGATCACGGTGAAGAATCGCTACCCACTTCCGTTGATCTCTGAGGTCTTCGATAGACTCCGGGGGGCCAAAGTAATCTCCAAATTGGATTTGCAAGGGGCCCATAATCTCATCAGAATACGAGAGGGGGACGAATGGAAAACAGCTTTCAATACTCGAGATGGGCATTTTGAATATCTTGTGATGCTCTGCAACGCCCAGGCCGTTTTTCAAGAATTCGTCAATGACGCCTTCAGGGATCAATTTTACATCTGCGTCATAGTGTATCTGGATGACATCCTGATCTTTTCCCCAGACCTCCAGACCCATCAGACACAGGTGCGCCAGGTCCAGAGACGTCTGCGCAACAACCGTCTGTACGCCAAACTGAAGCAATGTTTATTCCATCAGACCAGCTTACCTTTCCTTGGATATATAGTCTCTGCTAAGGGTCTGCAGATGGATCCAGCTAAACTCTCTGCGGTTCTGCAATGGCCCCGTCCTGTCGGCCTTCGGGCGATACAGCGCTTCCTGGGGTTCGCCAATTATTATCGACAATTCATTCCTCACTTCTCCACCCTGGTGGCTCCCATTGTGGCCCTCACCAGGAAGAACGCGAACCCGAGATGTTGGCCTCCGGACACTGAAAACACGTTCACCGAACTAAAGACTGCTTTTTCCTCGGCGCCTGTCTTGGTCTGGCCAGATCCCGAGAAGCCTTTCTCCTTGGAGGTGGATGCCTCTTCCGTGGGGGCAGAGGCGGTCCTCACACAGAAAAGCCCCAAAAGCACGACTCTCACATACGGATTTTTCTCCAGGACCTTTTTTCCGGCAGAGCGGAATTATGCCATTGGGGATCGTGAGCTCTTGGCCATCAAATTAGCCTTGGAGGAATGGCGACATCTGCTGGAGGGGGCTCGTCACCCAATTGACATCTTTACGGATCACAAGAATCTCCTGAATCTTCAGACGGCCCAGCGTTTAAACCCTCGCCAAGCTAGGTGGTCCCTTTTTTTCTCACGCTTTGACTTTCGCATTCACTTGCCTGCTGAGAAAAATGTCAAGGCTGACGCCCTCTCCCGTGCCTCTGATGTTGTTGAAGAATCTGTGTCACAGCACATTATTTCTCCCGAATGATTGGTTCATGTGGCTCCCGTAGATCTCCAAAATGTTCCTACGGGCAAGACTTACGTGCCACCGGCACACAGGAAAAGGATACTGGAGTGGGGGCATAGCTCCCTGTTGGCTGGTCACCCCGAAGTACGGAAGTCCTATGCTCTGATCTCTCAGCACTACTGGTGGCAAACTCTGGTACAAGACGTCAAGGACTTCACCCTCTCCTTTGTCACATGTGCTTGAAACAAGGTCCCAGGCCACAGGCCCGCAGGTCTCTTACTGACGCTGCCCATTCCAGAAACTCCTTGGACACACATAGAAATGCTTTTCATCACGGACCTACCTATGTCTTTGGGAAAGTCAGTCATCTGGGTGGTCACAGACTGATTCTCGAAGATGTCCCACTTTGGGCCTCTTCCTGGCCTGCCGTCTGCTCCACAATTGGCCGGTCACTTCTTCCGGCATATTTTTTGTCTACATGGGTTACCTTCAAACATCGTCTCCGATCGGGGAGTGGAATTCGTATCCCGATTTTGGCGCGCGTTGTGTTCCCATTTGCAAGTCAAGTTAGACTTTTCATCAGCCTACCACCCTCAGCCCAATGGACAGGTGGAGAGAGTTAACCAGATTCTGGGAGAATACTTGCGTCATTTTGTGTCCGGACGTCAGGACAACTGGGCCGAGTTCTCTTACAATCATCGCGACTCGGATGCAGCCAGCGCCTCTCCATTTTTTTGCGGTCTATGGCCGCCCCCTGCACCTCCCCTTCACCTGCCCACAGATTCGGAGGTGCCTGCCGTCGATGACCAGGTTTGGGATATCAAGGCCATCTGGCAAGAGACTCGACGTGCCCTACTTTGGGCCTCAGCTCGTATGAAGATTCCCAGTTACAAGTTGGGTCCTCGCTTCCTGGGACCCTTCAAGGTGGTCTGGCAGCTTAACCCGGTGACGTACAAACTCTGCTTACCTCCATCGCTCTGGATCCAAAACTCTTTCCATGTCTCCCTCCTTAAGCCTCTGGTCCTGAACCGGTTCTCTCAGAAGAATGTATTGCCTCCCCCGGTAGAGGATTCTGCTGACATCTTCGAAGTAAAGGACATCTTGGCCATGAAGACTGTCAGAGGGAAGCGTTTCTTCCTCGTGGATTGGAAGGACTTCAGACCCAAGGGAAGATCCTGGGAGCCAGAATCGAATATCGAGAATCCTGATCTCATCCGCAGGTTCCTGCAGCCTAAAAAGGAGAGGAGGTCTAAGGGGGGGGCACTGTAATGGGTGGAGGCGCATCCCGGTCCGCGGGTCGCGGGCGCACCCGTGTCCCTCTCTCCGGGCGCCCGGCGGGGACGGGTGGCGCCGCTGGCCGTGCTACTGGCCGCGGGCACACCCGCCCCATCCACTTACCTGACCGCGCTCCTGTCCTGCTCTCTCCCCCTGGCGGCCGGAATGCGCATGCGCACACCCTAGCACGCGCGCTTGTTCATGTTAATTTAAAGAGCCAGCGCGCCGGTAATTGGTTAATTGCCGGGCGCTGACCCTATATAGTTTATGGGTCAACGTCACTTCCCTGCTGGATCTTTGTTGCCTCCGTGCCCTAGAGAAAGCGTTATCATTGTTCTTGTCTCTGCCGTGTTCCTGACCTCCGCCTACGTTTCTCGACTCTGAACCTTGCCGCCTGCCCTGACCTTGCCGCCTGTCCCCGACTACGTCTACGCCTCATGATTCTGTACCATGCTCACCCTTGGCTGCCAACGCAAGCAAGTCACATCAGGGGTAGCGACCTGGTAGACTCCCGCCGCAGCAAGTCCATCCCGCTTTGCGGCGGGCTCTGGTAAAAACCGGGACCTACTTAGATTCCGCTTCCTGGCGTGGCTTACACCATCGCTTGTGGCGGTCCAGAGGATCCACTATCCTGGCCGCTACACTGAAGATATGTTTGAGAGGGGATTCTCGTAAACAACAAGTAATGGATGACACACCTTTCTAGGTAGTACAAATCCCATCACTTTGATCCTAGTAGCCTCATCAGGGCATTATCTGCATATAGTTAGCAAGGTGAAGTGATAGTCATGCCAGCCGTCCCCCACATTTGACCAACCTGTGAGTCAAGGGTTCTAGTGGTGACACAATGGTGCCTCCAATGAAGGAGCCTACAGGGTAGGTCCAGATGCTATGAGTTGCACCCAGCAGGTGATGGTCACCTCAGAATCCATTTAGTACTGGCTCCACTGCTGCCATTTGTCAGGTGAGCCATTCACCACAAGGCCCAAAGGCTGAGTATAAACTGCAGTGTCAAGATCAGAGAGTTATCTTAGTGGGGATGGTGTAGCTCTGCTGAAGCACAGTCTAACATGTTGAGGTTATTTTATTTTTGATTAAATTGTGATCCTGTACAATAGAGATTAAAAGTCATTCTAGCCAAGTGCCTACTTTGCCTAACCATGAACCTGGCCCTAGACCAATGTCATCAGACATTTATGGCATATCCTTTGAATATGCCATTAATGTGTGAGATAGAAATGTCCCTTTATTTGTTTATTTTTAGCCTAAGAAATCCACCAAAGTGGTATGAGATCCAAGACATTCACTACATGTATTTCGAGTATACACGATAAAGCTTATACAACAAACCAAAGAAAAACATGTATTTAAAACTGAATATAGACTAAAAGGAAACAAAAATGTGTATATCATAGCCCACTAAATAAAAGGTCAAACAATGTCCACAAGTAAGAAATGGTCACCTAGGGGTGGTAGACAGAGGATAATACCAGGTAGTGGGGAACAGGTAACAATAGATAGGGGGATCCTATTAGGTCCCTGCTTAACCTATTACATCCTCCAACCTATCTGCAGGGTAGTCGCCATAAAAGGGCGCCCCTGTCCAGAATCTGTCCCTTCCACACAATAGCCCTATAGGTACAGAGTATAAAGTCCCGATATGTTTCGATGCCCTGCTCGCATCTCCCCAGGGGACAAATAGGGCGGAATACTATATTCAAAGGTTATCAAAAACTAATACACAGAGTAGGTGTATCACAAGTCAAAGTGGACCATTTCCAAAGGTGTAGATGCCACCAGTAGAGAAAAAAGACCTAGAGAAGTGTAACATCTCATGTAAATCAACACTCATACTCTACAATCTTCAAAAAGGCAAAGCGGTCAGGCTACTAGATAGAACAGAACAATAAGCATATAGGCGGTATTGATTTATATGAGATGTTACAGATCTCTAGGTCTTTTTTCTCCACTGGTGGCATCTACACCTTTGGAAATGGTCCACTGACTTGTGATACACCTACCCTGTGTATTAGTTTTTAATAATCTTTGTTTATATTATAAGCCCCTATTTGTCCCCTGAGGAGATGTGAGCACGGCATCGAAACATGTTGGGACGTTATACTCTGTACCTATAGTGTGTAGAAGGGACAGATTCTGGACAGGGGCACCCTTTTTGGTGTGACTACCCTGCAGATAGGTTGGAGGATGTAACAGGTCAAGTAGGGACCTGATAGGATCCCCATATCTCTTGTTACCTGTTGCCCTCCCCCAGGTACTATCCTCTGCCTACCACCCCTAGGTGACCATTTCTCACTTGTGGACATTGTTTGCCCTTTTATTTAGACAATAAAATAAATAAATAAAAATGAATTCAATGAGTTCATTTTTATTTCTTTATTTTCGTTAGCCAATGATCAATAATATGGGGCTAACGAAAATAAAGAAATAAAAATTAATTCATTGAATTCATTTTTTATTTGTTTATTTTCATTACCCCCATATTATTGTTCATTTTATATAAAGATCGGTAAAACTTCGTGAGTCTTATCATTTGATTTCTGGCATGTACAGTTTTATTATAGATTGCATTAGAAAACCCATAAGAGCATCGCTCGCTCTCCCATTGGCCCAAATAATTGCAGGTATAGGTAGTACTAGGCAGGTATAGGTAGTACTAGGCAGGTATAGGTAGGCTATAGGCAGTACTAGGCAGCAATAGACAGGTATAGGCAGGTGTAGGCAACGTTTTAAAACAAAAAAAAATCACTTACCTGGCTCCCCGCTGCTCCGTCTCCCTCACTGGCCGGCCTCCTCGCTGTTCGGTCCCGCGCGCTCTTCTCGGCACAGGCGGGTGATGTCATCAGGCCATGCACGCAGCGTGATGACATGCACGCTGCCTGTGCCGGGGAGCTCCGGACAGCCGCGGCCGCTCCGGAGAGTTTGCGGCCGCCCGGAGTCCACTGCGGAGCACGGAGCGCTCGCTCTGTGCCCCGCAGTGGTATATCTTCACCTGTGTGCGCTCCGGAGGAGTCGCATGCAGGGGAAGAGATGACGGACAGTGCCCGGGCCAGCGCAGCGCCTGGACACTGTCAGCCGTGCTCGGCCTTCAGTTATATGCGCGCCGTGAGGAGCCGCATATAACTGAAGCGTCCCTGTCAGCACTCGGGCCATCGCAGCGCCTGAGTGCCGACAGTGACTCGAGTATAAGCCGAGGGAGGGTTTTTCAGCACATTTTTTGTGCTGAAAAACTCGGCTTATACTCGAGTATATACGGTAATCGCTTTTAGACAGCTTTGATTTTTCTATTTATTCATTAATTCATTTGAAAGACAACTCTTTTTGTTATTCACTAACAAGTTTAATGATTTCTCGCTGTTTTCCAGCCTGTCTTGAATCGGAATGCATGTTAGGCGTAGTCCTTCTGCGCCTAAGTCCTGCACTGAGCCTCACAGACTGGCGCGACGCAGGGAACTTTTCACTGCATGTATGAGCGCACCTCCTCGGGCGGTGAATCTTAGGCGCAGTCCCGCACTGCGCCTAAGTCCCGCACTATGCCTCACACACTGGCGAGGCGCGGTGGACTTTACACCGCATGTATGAGCGCACCTCGGGCGCCGACATACATGAGGCGCAGCTTTCACTTTAAATCATGCGAAAAAGTGCGCTCCGATGCATCGAGCTTGATACATGTCGCCCTTAGTTTTATACTGTTGCTCTGTGTGCTCTGTCTGCAGCTTCCTTTCAGACTTTTTGTTTGAACAGTGGAATACCCCTTTAAAATTGTTTGATACTTACCTTATGGGTAGATAATTATTAAGCAGAAAAGGAAATAGAAAAACCAAAAGCTTGCAAAATAATATACAAAATACCCTTGTACATCAAGCGTAACATTTGATGTGATGTGGTCATGTTTCCTGGTCACATCCTAAAATGACTCTAAGGCCCCGTTCACACGGCTTATTTGCCGACGGATTGGCGTCGTATTCCGCGCCGGATTTGCGCTTCAATACGGCGCCAATCCGTCGGAGTCATTACGGTAATCCACTGCTCTCATAGAGAACAGTGGATTCCGTCGCTCCTCCCCGCTCGGCAAATCCGCCGCGGGGGGAGAAAGTGACATGCACATTATTTACGGCGCGGACACGCCGTAAACAATGCATTGTCTATGGGGCCGGGAGCGGCGCCCCCGCCGCGCTCCGGCCCCGCCCCCGTCCCGCCCCTTATTCACGGCGGATTTGTGTGCTCAATACGGCGCACAAATCCGTCGGGAATAAGCCGTGTGAACACGGCCTAATACTATACTTTACTTTTAGCAACTTCTTGTTACTGGGGTCCGGACAACAACTTTTGTGTATTCCTGTAGAAAAGTAATTGATGTAAAAGCAGATATTGTTATTGTCAGATGGTTTTTTAATAAAAGCAGTTGTAAGTTGTAGTGGTAGAGCTGCTGCACCACTGCTTAAAGGAATTGACCAGGAATGAAAGGGTTTACTTTTTTCCAAAAACAGTGTCTTGCTTTTCAGGTATCGCAGCAATTCCACAAGCAAATGGAGCTGAGCTGGAATATGAAATACAGTCCATGAACAGAATCGGCAACGTCTCTGAATAAAGAACAAACCTTTTTTAATATTGGTCAGGTTTTTTTATATAACCTTTAGGGTATGTTCATATGTATAGCACGCGCTGCAATACGCCGTGTGTCTTGGAACCACGCGCTGATCATTCCAAAGCACGGGGGGGTGGGGGGGATCGACACCCGGCCGGGCCCATTGACAAGCATTGTCAGCAGTGTGTAAGCGGGGCGACCAATTGACACGTCAATTCTCTCCCCGCGCGTACAATACGATCGTATTCTACATGCGGGGAGACGACACTTAATCCATGGCTCTCAAAATAAGCCGTGTGATCAAACCCTTAGAGTAGTTAGAACTTTTTCATCCTATCCAGTTTCATGATCTGGTGGCAGAGAGGGGATATTGGAGTGAGAACCAACTTGTGTTACAGATAATGTGGGGTGACTACCACATGTAGGGGCACTGACCTTACAACAGTTTCATAGAGTCAGTGTTAAGGTTTGTTAGCCTGTATAGAGAAAGCACAGAATATTTAGAGAGGATAAACCTTCCTAAGTGTTAGATTACGGATAAATATTATAATGTCCCACAAATGCTGAACTCATACTTTAGGAAATCCTGAGTTTCTTACAAAGGAAGAACTATATAAAGGATTGATCTCGAGCAATACCACAATATTTCCTGCAATATGACTTGTCCTTATGTGCTCTTACAAAAAAACAACTATTAAAAATGTTTTCCTGTGAAAATTTGCTAAGACGTCCAAGCGGTGATTTATTTAAAAATTATGCTGTCTTTATTTAATATAGAATTCTCATTATTAAATATAATTTAAAAATATTTTACTGATGAAATTCAAGTAAATAACACAAAATATGTTTTTCTAATGGAAACTTGAACCAGTGTCAAAAAAATCCAGGGAGGAAAAAACAGAATACAGACAAAAACAAGATACAATAAAAGGCAAAACAAAAAATGTTGAATAAAAGCTAGTGACATTGTTGAACAACGGTTCTAGTCACTGGTGACAATGATCTACACAATAATCTACACATAAGTGCTGCCCTATTAACTCTATATAGGGTCAATTAGCTGGTCATGAGGGAGACTTTAGGAACATTTAAGTGTATAGTCACATGGTCATATTTTTGGTCTCTGTTAGGTCTATATATTTCTAGCTAGAACATAATTAGATCATTTTCTAAGGGACATCATGTTTTCCTCTAAAGAGCTTGTATTTTTCCTATATATATATATATATATATATATATATATATATATATATTATATATATATATATCTTAATTAAACCCCTCATGATCTACCTGTACGTCCTAACAAGAAGGTACTTCCCACAAATGGATGTACAGGTACATCCTGGACATCATGTGGGGCTCACAGATGGCCCCATGCTGTGTCGACCACCAGTACTACTGTGAGGACAGGTCAAAAAAAAATTAAAATGTAAAAAAGTAAAACACAAACACAAAAAAATAATAAAAGTATGTACACTGCCATTTTTACAAAAGCCAGTCATCCCCCAAAAAGATCCAAAATAAATAAAGTACGCATTTTTGGTATTCCCGTGTGTGTAATGACCTAGCCAATAAATCTGCATGATGGATACCAAAAAGAAAAACAAAAAACACAATTGCGATTTTCCTTCAGCCTGCAGCACATAAAATTAAATAAAAAAAGATCAAAAGGCCATGTAAATGTCAAAGTAACACCAATGAAAATGTCAGTTTGTCCTGCAAAAAAAGCCAATTTTATCCAATAAAAACACATTTTTTTTAGAGCACTTCAACATAAAACAACTATATAAATGGGGTATTGCCATATTCATATGGACCCACAAAGTAAAACTAACTTGTCACTTATACCATGCAAAGTGAGCCTTGTTAAAAAAAAAAAAAAAATTAAAAAACACTACTAGCATTGCAGTATTTTATTCACTCTGCCTTCCAAAAAACGGATTTAAAACCGATCAAAAAGCCTTGTCCCCTAAAAATGATACCAATACAAATGTCAACTCATCCGGCAAAAAACAAGTCCCTATGCATCTCCGTACACAGAAAAATAAAAAAGTTATGACTTTCAGACTATAGCAATGCAAAAACATGTTTTCCTTTTTGAATAAAAGTGTTTTTATTGTAAAGAAGCAGTAAAACATAAACAAATATACAAATTGGATATCACTATAATCATATCACTATAATACTACACAGTGACCTCTGTAAAAAATAAAAATAAAAAAAGAGGATTGCTGTATTTTCTTCAAAACACCTCACAAAATCCTTGATAAAAAGTGATCAAAGCATATGAACATCATAATTATACCAATGAAAATGTCAACTTATCCTGCAAAAAACAAACACTCAATCAGCTGCAGATACAGAAAAGTAGAAAAGTTATGGCTATCAGACTATGACGACATAAATACGCAATTTTATATAAACATATTTCTATTGTGTAAATGTAACAAAGCATAAAAATACTATATAATTGTAACTGTACTGACCCGAATAGTAAAGTTATCATGTCAATTATATCACACAGGGTGTTCTGGTACTTTGAGGGCTTCGAAAATGCAACATGGCACCCGCCAGAATCTGCGTTCCGAAAGCCAAATAGCAGTCCCTACCTTGTACACCCTGAGTTTACACCAACATATAGGGTATTGCCAAACTTGGAAGAAATTGCGAAACAAATTTTGTGGCACTTTATTTCTAGGATTACTTGTAAAAATGAAACATTTTCAGATAAAATAAATCTTTCATTTATCCAGACTAAAGATAAAAATATTTGTGAAACACCTGAGGGGTCAATGTACCCACTACACCCCTGGATATATTCCTTACGAGGTGTAATTTTCAATATGGGATCATTTTAGGGTTGTTTATTAAGTATTAGCACCTTAGGGTATCCACAAACCTGTAATGATGCATAAAGAAAATCATAATGAAATGAGACCCCAAAGTCCAGTAGGTGCTCCTCCTATTCTGAGGCTTATGGTTGAGCCAAATAGCAAATGGGATATCTCTAAAAATGGCAGAATTGGCAGAATCGATGTTGAGTTGCTTTTCCCTGCTATTATTTACCATGTTCCAGTGAATAATGGATAAAAATTGATAAGCTGCAAAACCCCTGATGGATAAATAAACTTCCTAAATGCTGTTTCGAATACTTTAAGGCTATGTTCACACGGCTGATTTTGGGACGGATTTCAGTCCGTATTGCACGCCGTACTGCGCTCAAATACAGCTGAAATCTGTCCCAGTCATTACGGTAATCCACAGTTCTCATAGAGAACTATCGATTCTGTCTCCTCTCCCGGCGGGATACGCACCGTGGATAATGAAAGTCTATGGGATCGGTGAGCTACCGTCCCCCCCGCCCCGCCAGCGAACACACGCCGTAATTGCGGGCAAAATCCACCCCGCAATTACGGCGTGAATCAGCTGTGTGAACATAGCCTAAGGGGTGTAGTTTCTCAGAACTGGACTGATCCCTAAAAAAATCTGTGTTGCAAATTTTTTCGAAAACGTCAAAAATTACTACTAAATTTCTAAGCTCCCTAATGTCATAAAAAAAGAAAAAGATGTTTAAAAATGATGTCAACCTACATTAGACATATAGTAGATGCTACTAATACAAATATCAGTGGCACACTAAAAACTAAGTGAAACATTAAGGTATATAGGAATATTGGAAATGCATTACTGCTAAGGAAAATATGAAAAACCTGTGACTCTTAGTTTACAGTTTTTGATCAAAGATTGTATTAAGCTCACCTCCCAATAGCGTCAAGGGGATCCCAGCACAGGTGAGTCCCTAACACTGAACATGTTACCTCACTAGGAGTCCATTCAGACTACAACATCTCAGGGAGTGATAGGAACCTGCTACTGAATTATCCTGCACCAGTTTAAAAGAGGTAGGCGGAGTGCAGCAAGCCAATGAGGCTGCCATTCCTCAAATAGACTTCAAAAATCAATTAGGCTGTGCAAATCCATATATTTTGAAAAACGTAAGCATAGGTGCACACTGAAAAGGCAATAGCATACATCTAATACAAATATCAGTGGCACACTAAAAACTAAGTGAAACATTAAGGTATATAGGAATATTGGAAATGCATTACTGCTAAGGAAAATATGAAAAACCTGGGACTCTTAGTTTACAGTTTTTGATCAAAGATTGTATTAAGCTCACCTCCCAATAGCGTCAAGGGGATCCCAGCACCTATGCTTACGTTTTTCAAAATATATGGATGTGCACAGCCTAATTGATTTTTGTGGAATATAGTAGATGCTAGTTATAAATTATTTTGTGTGGAATTGCTGTCTTACATGCAGAAATTTTTGACATTTTTATATTTTTCACAAATAAACAAGGATTGTTTGGACCAAAGTTTCTTACTAACTTGAAGTACAATCTGTCATGAGAAAACAGTCTCTTAATCACAAAGTATCAAAAAGTAATTCACACATAAAGGGACACATAGCAGATTTTAAAAATGGGCTCTGCCAGGGAGGATAAAACTGGCTGTGGCGGTAAAGGGTTCACAGAAGTTAGAAGCCATGTTGGATTTAATTGTAATCGCCGATACTTGTTACATAGAGAAATTAAGTTTCCAATATAATTCTCCAAAGCATATGTAAAGCCCTTCTATTTGGCTTTTACATTATCTTTTGACAACAGCTGTTCCTAATTTATGCCCTGTAGTGCAGTCCTCAATAAGGAGAAATTGGCCTTTTTAAAATTAAATGTTTTTGCTTTACTGGTCTGTGCTTGTTTTTTCCAGTTTAGGTTAAAAGTATTTATATTGCGGTTACTGTTATCAAGATTTTGAGAAACAGTGACCGCTCCAACAAGTTCTGCTTTGTTAGAAATGACCAGATCCAACAGAGCATCACTTCTAGTGGGATATTCCCCAAACTGGCCCATAAAATTATATCTGAGTATATCACCACTATAGCCGGCTGTGCTGTCTGTTCCATTTGTTTATGCAGCTGACCCTCTATCTCCTCACTGATGTTCAGGGATCTATAGATTACATCAAAAATGATATTTTCTGTGTTAACCCCCCCATTGTATTTCCACCCACAAAGTTTCTACATCTTCATCATCTCCACCCACTATTGCCTCTTTCATATCACTCTTTACATACAGACACTCCTCTTCCCTGCCTGTTTGCCCTGTTCTTCCTAAATAGAGTTAAACCCCGGAAGGTTAACAGCCCAATCATGTGAGGACTCCAGCAATGTTTGCGCAACACCAACCACATCCTCTAGAACTAGTGCCTCAAGCTCCCCCATTTTGCTTGCTAGACTTCTTGCATTTGTGAACAGACATTTTAAGATCCCATCCAGTTTTATACATTAAGTATATGGAATATGATTACATGGAATTTTGTTGGCACATATATTTGGTCTGCATCACATGAATCTCCTTATCCACTGTGCTATTCCACCCCCTACAGATCACTTCTCCAACCACTGATAATACTCTGCCCCCAACTCTTACCTATCAACCCCTGCATTTTTTAGATTGTCCTCCCTCCTCATCGCTAGTTTAAATACTCTGCCAGCCACTTTAGAATTGTCTCCTCCAGTACAGTAAACTTCCTTCCATTCAGGTGCAAATTATCTACAGAAAACAGATAACATTTTCATATTGTTTTCTGGGTCCACTCATCCATGTGAAAGGCACTCTCAAATGATTTGGGTATGGATCCATCCTTTTAGATCACATATACCAATACATGCTGATTGTCTTCCCTGGGGTGGATAGAAGAAACATCAGAGAACAAACACCCTGTAACCATTGCTGGAAGAACACAAGCTGATGGTAGCAGTGCTATGGTTTAGGAAATATTTTTGCAGCATTTTTTGCGTTCACTAAAACAAAATATTTAGGTATGAATCAATCCTTACAGATTACATACACAAATATATGCACTTTGTGTTCATTGGGAAAGATGGAATCTTCCAGTAAAACAATGCAACATGTGACCCAGCTAGAAATGTTCAGCATTGATTGGAAGAGCATGAACAAGATTTCCAAGCATTACCATCGCCTCTTAACTCCTCAGACTTGAGCCCAATTGAGCATCTATGGAACCACCAAGATCCTCCTGTTTGCTCTATGATTCCTCTCCTGCACACCCTCTGGCAACGGTAGAATAAATATGGTTATTTATTCAACATGTGGTTGTGTCTGCACTGAATTTTTGCTATTTCATTAAAGAAGTTGTCCACTTTATCTTTTTTAAATGAGACTATGGTGCTGATGCTCCGAACAGTGACGTTAGGCAATGTCAGAGGTGGTAGTGCACAAGAGCTGGAAGACAACAGAAGACTCGGATAGAGGACCTGCAGCAGCACAAGAATTAAGTAAAGAAGTGAATATGTTTTTTTTTCTTACAGGCTCGGCACCATACTCTCACTTAAAAAAAGGAGATAGACAACCCTTCTAATGAGTCTTCTGTATACTTTAAGAGGACTATTCCCAAAAGAACAGCACTATTTGTGTAGCTTTGGCTGTTCGTCTTAGAGAGGTTTTAATAATATTTTCTAGTTAACCTAAAGGGATTGTCTCACCCTGCTGTTTCATAGAACCACAGCCAGATTCAGACTCACACTTCCTGGTTAGGCTGTGGTTACTTCTATAGAAGTGATTAATATATCAGCTCTACTATTCCTAGATATTCCTGTTACAGTGAGATAAATGCAAGAGGTTTATAATATGTAGTGCACAAATCTAAATAGCTCTATTGGTTAAAGTTTCCCATTAACTTAAATAAACAAGCTCCTGTGCTAGAGCTAAGACTCAGCAGGGAGTGACCTGCCATGATTGGATGGCAGTTTGGAATAGTTAGATAAGAGATAGAGTAAAGGGAGAGGTGGTTGGCACCCAAGAGAAACTTGTGTGCACTAGCAGTAGATGAAATGTCCTTTATCTCCTGAACAAAGCAAAATCAGAACAACAATTTCCCTATGTACCATCATTTAGAATATACAGAGATGTATCAGCATATATACCTGAGATTAATAATAATAACAATAGAAGAAGTAGGGAACACATGCAGAGAACATTCCTAATTATTTAATTAACCCCTTACCACCGGAACCAGTTTTAGCCTTTCTGACAGAGCCCCATTCTTGAAAACTGACATGTGTCACTTTATGTTACAATAACTTTTCGACACTTTCACTTATCAATGTGATTCAGACATTGTTTTTTCGTGAAACATTGTGTTTTAAGTTAGTAAGAAATTATGGTCCAAAAAATCGTTGTTTATTTGTGAAAAATATTAAACATCGTGAAAAATTTACCATTTTCAAACTCAAAAATTTCTGTATGTAAGACAGATACTTATTCCACTCAAAATAGTTTAGAACTAGCATCTACCATATGTCCACTGTAGGTTGGCATCATTTTTAAATGTCTTTTTTTTATGACCCTAGGGGGCTTAGAAATTTAGAAGCAATTTTTCACATTTTCAGTAAAATTTGCATTATACATTTTAGACACGCCCATAAAAGACTCCATCTAAGAAACTATACCCCTTAAAGTATTCAAAACAGCATTTAGGATGTTTATTAAGCCATTAGATGTTTCACAGGAATTAAAGCAAAGTGGAGGTGAAATTTCAAAATGTCACTTTTTCAGAGTTTCAGTTTTTATCCATTATTCACAAGGACACGGTAGATGTGACCAGGGAAATGCAACTTAATATTGATTTCCTAGATTCTGCTGTTTTCAGAGATATCCCATATGTGGCCCCAGTGCGCTATTTGGCTCAACCACAACCCTCAGAATAGGAGGAGCACCTACCGGACTCTGGGGTCTCATTTTCAATATGATTTCCCAATAGGACGTACCGATACGTCCAATGTCGGGAAGGGGTTAAGAAGAAGCACTGTTTTGGTGCTGAGGGGTCTCTTCTTCTCCACTGAAACATAAAAAACTGGCATGTCTTCATTAGTCCCTTTCACATTGCACAGTGAGTGAGATGTGACTTGAGGAATGCTACATCCATTAGAAGGCGCCACAGCGCCCCAGCTCTTTCCCCATGAGTCTTTTAGAATATTTTTTTTTTTTTTGTAGTTGTAATCTTTTAGTGTTTCTGCCTTCAAAGGGCATTGTGACCACTGGTAGCTAGTGCACAGAACTTTAGAATACAAACGTAAGCAAAAATGGGCCCCAGAAAAAGTACATTTTTGTCTGGGACTGATGCCTGTCCTGTTTATATTTTTGTATAGTACTCTACAAAATGGTATGAATTTAGCAGATGACATATGTTAAAAATACACCAAAGTATTTACTTTAAGGGTTGAAGACTATATAAATTCCTGTAATTATGTTGTTCTTTTTATCTTTATCTGTTTATTTTATCTTATATTTTTCTACATTATTTACCAACATTATTTCTTATTGGAATATGTTTTACTTGGGGATTAAATCTCTGTTATGTGTTATTATACCATGTTTGTACATGGTTTTCAGTAGAGTAAATATATCTGGTCTGGATAATCTCTTCATCTTAATAATAATGACATTAAAAGAACCAGACTGGCATTACATAACATTACTAAAGTTACAGTCTTAGCTAACAACTTAATGCTTTACAAACAAGATGACCCATTTATAGTATGAACCCAGGGCACTACCGGTTCCATTAATGTCAACATAGATAGAGAGTAATGCACTAAATTAAGATAATAGTAGTTATTTCTGCAGTTCAGTGTAATAATACTAATAACTCATCATGCCAAATGACTAAGTGAGCTTACACATACATACTTATTACATGTGTATATATATATATATGTGTATATATATATATATATATATATATATATATATTATATATATATACATATATATGTATATTATATATATATATATATATATATATATATATATATATATAGTTGAAGCCAGAAGCTTAAATACACTATTTAAAAAGGCACATATGCATGTTTTTCTCACTATCTGACATGAAATTTAGATTTGCCAAATGCCAGAATAATGGGAGAGAAATAATTTTTAAGGCATTTTTATTACTTTCTGCAGTCAAAGGTTTGCATACACTAGGATTACTATGCTTTTAAACAATTTGGGACAGTTCATATGATGATGTCATGTCTTTGGAAGCTTCTGATTTCCAACTTCTGAGTTAATTAACCCCTTACCGACATTTGACGTACCCATATGTCAAGGTCGGGTAGGGGTTCCCGCAAATTGCCGTATGAGTATGTCAAGGCGATCTTGCGCGCTCACAAGCGGAGCACGCAAGATCGCGGCATGGAACCAGCGGTATATTACTGCTGGCATCATGTCGCATCCCCCACGGCCGGAGTGAGCTCTGGCCGCGGGGGATTAACCCTTCGATGTCGCAACATCGTGGTCGCGACATCGAAGCTGCAGCCAGCAGGAGTGAGCTCCTGCTGCCTGCGATCCGGCACAGTAACGGCGCTCTGCGCCGCTACTGATCTCCTTACCAGACAGCCCTGACGCTGAATGACAGCATCCGGGTTGTCTGGTGACGTCATGATGCCCACAATGCATTGTGGGCAGCGTGACTGACAGTTGCCATGGAGACCAGTACACAGCTATAAGCTGTGTGCTGATCTCCCATTGTATGAACTATCTGACGATCGTTCATGCAATTCCCCTCTGGGGAAAAGTGTAAAAAGTGTGAAAAAGTAAAAAAAGTGTAAAAAAGTAAAACACAAACAATAAAATAAAAACACGTACACCGCCCTTTTCCCCTTTACAAATGCCAATAGCCCCAAAAAAGATCAAAAATAAATAAGGTATCATATTTGGTATCGCCGCATGCGTAACGACCCACTCTATAAATCTGTCATGTTAATAAACCCATACGGTGAACGGCGTAAAGAAAAAAACCCAAATCACATAATTGCGATTTTTGTTCATCAAGCAGCACATAAAATGTAATAAAAAGTCATCAAAAACTCATATCAAAATCAAAGTGGTGCCAATTAAAACATCAGTTCATCCCACAAAAAAAAGTCCTTACACAGCTCTGTATACGGAAAAATTAAAAAGTTATGACGATTAGAAGATAGCGATGCATAAATATTGTTTTACACATTAAAAACCCTTTTTTTAAAAAAAAAAAAAAAATTGTGTCTCCACATAAAAAACTATATAAATTGTGTATCACCGTAATCGTCCCAACCCACAGAGTAAAACTAACTTGTCACGGATACTGCATAGTGAGCAATATTAAAAATAAAAATAAAAAACACTGCTAGGATTGCAGTATTTTCTTCACCCTGCCTTCCAAAAAAACGGATTTAAAAGCGATCATAAAGTTTTCTTCCCCCAAAAATGATACCAATAAAAACGTCAACTCATCCCGCAAAAGAAAAGTTCCTACATGGGTCCGTAAACAGAAAAATAAAAAAGTGTTTGAATAAAAGTGTTTTTATTGTGTAAAACCAGTAAAACATTAAAAACATACAAATTTGACAGCTGTAAAAAAAAAAAAGAAATGCTACAAGGATTGCTGTATTTTGTTCAAAATGCCTCACAAAAACCATAATAAAAAGTGATCAAAGCATCACATGCACCCCGTAATGGTACCAATAAAAACATCAACTCATCTCGCAAGAAACAAGCCCACAATCAGTTCCATATACAAAAAATGTAAAAAGTTATGGCTGTCAGAATAGGACAACATAAAAACGCAACTTTTTATAAACTCACTTCTATTGTGTAAAAGTAATAAAACATAAAAAACTATATAAAATTTACATCATTGTAATTGTACCGACCCCCATAGTAAAGTTATCCTGTCATTTATCCCTTATGGCGAATACTGTAAAAATTAAGCCCAAAAACAATTTTCATAGCCCAATGCTAAAAAAAAATATGGAACAATTGTGCGCCCAAAATGCAAAATACACCCCTAGATGAGATCCCTGAGGGATGTTGAATCCAAAATGGGGAAACTTCTGGAAGGTTGCACCTGTTCTAGTACATTGGGGGCTTTGCAGATGCGACATGGCCCCACCAAAATCTGTGCTCCAAAAGCCAAATAGCACTCCCTCCCTTGTACACCCTGTCAGCAGTTTACACCCACATGTAGGGTATTGCCGAACTTGGAAGAAATTGCGTAACACAATTTGGGATGTTTTTTTTCCAGGATTTTTAGCTAAAACTGCAGGTTATTGGAAAAAATTTTTTTTTTATTTTCAGAGCCGAACGCTAAAAAAATTATGAAACGCCTATGGGGTCGATATACTCACTGCACATCTGAATATATTTAGGGGAGTTTATTAGGTTTTGGCACCTTAGGGTGTCCGCAAACCTGGAGTGGCGCCTAAATAAAATTGTAATGAAAATGACACCCAAGAGTCCGGTAAGTGCACCTCCTATTCTGAGGCTTGTGGCTGGGCCAAATAGCGCACTAGGGCCACATATGGGATATCTCTGAAAATGTCAGAATCTGAGGAATCAGCTGCATTTCCATGGTCACATCTACTTTGTTCCAGTGAATAACGGATTAAAGATCTGCAAAAAAAAGTAGAATTTTACCTCCACTTTGCTTTAATTTCTGTGAAATATCTAAAGGGTTAGCAAACTTCTTAAATGCTTTTTTAAATACTTTAAGAGGTGTAGTTTCTTATATGGGGTAATTTATTGGGGTATTTAACATACAGGACCCTCAAAACCACATCAGAACTGGACTGGTCCCTAAAAAAATTTATTTTGCTAATTTTTCTTAAAAATTTGCAAAATTACTACTATAGTTCTAAGCCCCTTAATATGGTAAAAAAAAAAAAAACATTTAAAAAATGAGGCCAACCTACAGTAGACATGTGGTAGATGCTAGTTATAAACTATTTTGAGTGGAATAACTATCTGTCTTACATGCAGAAATTTTTTAACTTTGAAAATTGCAAATTTTTGCAAATTTTCATGCTATTTTGATATTTTTCACAAATAAACAAGGACTTTTTGGAACAAAATGTATTACTAACTTACAGCACAATCTGTCACCTAAAAACAGTCTCTGAATCACTTAAATAGGTAAAAGTGTCAAAAAGTTATTCTCATATAAAGTGACACATGTCAGATTTTAAAACCAGGGCTCTGTCAGGAGGGCCAAAACGGGCTCCGACAGTAAGGGGTTAAAGATACAGTGGTGGATGTATTTTAAAGCACACCAGAAATTCACTGCTTCTTTGTGTAACATCATGGGAAAGGCTAAAGAAATCAGCCAAGATATCAGGAATAGAATTGTGGACTTGCACAAGTCTGCATCATCCTTGGGTACAATTTCCAGATACCTAAAGGTGCCGTCTTCATCCATACAAACAATTATACACAAGTACAAACAAGATGGGAATGTCCAGCCATCATGCACCTCAGGAAGGAGACAGGCTCTGTGTCTCAGAGATGAACGTCTTTGGTCCGGCATGTGCATATCAACCCAAGAACAAAAGCAAAAGACCTGGTGATGATACTGGCGGAAGCTGGTAAGATTGTGTCATTATCCATAGTGAAACGAGTACTATATCAACATGGGCTGAAAGGCCACTCTACCAGAAAAAAGCCATTACTCCTAAAGAAACATATAAAAGCCAGATAAATGTTTGCAAATGCACACAGGAACAAAGACCTACCTTTTTGGAGACGTGTCCTGTGGTCTGACTAAACTAAAATTGAACTGTTTGGCCATAATGACCATCGAAACCTTTGGAGGAAAAAGGGAGAAGCTTTGAAGCCTAAGAACACCATCCCAACTGTGAAATACAGGGGTGGCATCATCATGTTGTGGGATTGTTTTGCTGCAGGAGTGACTGAAGATTATGTGCCAATACTGAAGCAACGTCTCAAGACAGCAACCATGAAGTTAAAGCTTGGGCGGAAATGGGGCTTCCAAATGGACAATGACCCGAAGCATACTGCCAAACTGGTTACAAAGTGGCTTAAGGATAACCAAGTCAATGTTTTGGAGTGGCCATCACAAAGCTCTGATTTCAGTCCTATTGAAAATGTATGTGCAAAGCTGAAAAGGCAGGTGCGAGCAAGGTGACCTACAAACATGGCTCAGTTACACCAGTTCTATCAGAAGAAATGGGCCAAAATTCCTTCTAACTATTGTGAGAAGCTTGTAGAAAGATATCTAATACTAATGAAATGTATGTAAACTTTTGACTTTGCAGAAAGTAATAAAAATGTCTTAAAAATTCTCTCTAACTCATTATTCTGGCATTTGGCAAATAAAAATCATTTTGCTAATCCTCACCAGATAAGGTTTATTCTGATTTCATGTCAGAATAGTGAGAAAAACATGCATATGTGTCTTCTTATATAGTGTATGTAAACTTCTGTGTCACGAGCAACGGTAGTGGATCCTCTGGACCACCGCAAGCGATGGCGGAAGCCACGCCAGGGAGCGGAATCTAAGTAGGTCCCGGTTTTCACCAAATCCCGCCGCAAAGCGGGATGGAATTGCTGCAGCGGGAGTCTACCAGGTCGCTACCCCTTACGTGACTTGCTTGCGGAGGCAGCTGAAGTGTATTGTGGTACAAAATCTTAAGGTGTAGACGTAGTCGGGGACAGGCAGTAATGTCAGGACAGGCGGCGGAGGTTCGTGGTCGAGGACAAGCAGGAAGGTCAGGACAGGCGGCAAGATTCATGGTCGAGGAACGGAGGCAAATGGTACGGTACACGGTAATAGACAAGACTTCAGGAATGCTTTCTCAGTAGGCTAATGGCACTACAGATCTGGCAGGGTAACCAGGAATAGGCAGGCTTAAATAGGGGCAGCGACCGGCAATAGCCAATTACCGGTGCGCTGGCCCTTTAAATTAAACAATGCCGGCGTACGCGCCCTAGGGAGCGGGGCTGCACACGCCGCAGAGGCTGCAGCAGGAGCGTGGCTGGGACAGATAGGGGAACGAGCGTGCCTGCGACCCGACATGCGGGTCGCAGCGCCGCTCGACAGCGGGGCACAGATGCGCCCGGGATATATATATATATTCATATTTCTTATAGCTCAACCTATACAGTTAAGTCACATTGTTACACCAAATCCTATTTTCAACATTGGCAGTAAGTACCTCACAAGGATGTCACGTGTCATGAGCTATCCTGGTGGGTATATAAGGTGTGTGATAGGTTGTCTGCACACATAACCCTCATTACTGTCATGGAAAAAGTGGTGATATATCAGAGTTGCAAAAAGAGATGATTATTGGTTTTTGGACCAATAGTGACAGTATTTCTGAAACTGTGCAGTATGTGAACTGTTTGCTGCCCGTGAAAGTATATTGTGAGTGGACAAATGACGTCACTGTGAATAAGTGACATGAAAACTGCAAAGCAACACGTGCTACTGGTGTGAGAGGTGAATTTCTGATTTGAAAATGCACAAGGGACGACTGACACGTTACACTGAAGCAGCTCATCTGCAAAATGAACCAGAGGGTTACCAGACTTGTGTCTGACTTAACAGTTCAGTGAACCTTGCTGCGTGTCAGGCTTCGTAGCAGGTGGATAGCTTCCGTACTTCTGCTAACAGAGTTACATTGACTGAAAAGGCTTCAATTTTAATGATTGTGTTGGAATTTGGCTTCCAGTGAGTGGCGGGGGGTTGCCTTCTCTCATGTGACATATTTTTTGTTTCATTGAATAGATTGATGTTGGAGTGTCAAACAAGAGATATCAGATAACAAACACCTTGTAACCATTGCTGGAAGAACATAAGCTGGTGGTGGCAGCATTATGGTATAGGGAATGTTTTTGTGGCTCTCTCTGGGCTTACTCATCCATGTGAAGATTTGGGTATGAATCCATCATTGCAGATTACCTGCACCTATACGTGCTGATTGTGTTCCCATGGAAAGATGGGATCTTCTAGCAACATGTGACACAGTTCGAAATGTCCAGCATTGGTTTTAAGGATATGACTTCCAAGTACTACCCTGGCCTCTTAATTCCCCAGACTTGAGCCCAGTTCAGTCTGTGGTACCACCTCGATCATCATGTTCACTCTATGGCTCCTCCTCTATGCACGCTCCAGCAGCTGTGGGTTGCAGTCAGCATGGATACAGATACTGGTGAAAACCTACCAGAACCTCATGGAGTTACTCCTAGTCCGTCTAGCTGATGTTCCTGCGTTCGAGTGGTTACTCATAATAATAGTGGTTGGTCATAATATTGTGATTCAACAGCCTATATGCTAATATCATAACACAGAAAACATGTTTTTATTCCCTGCATTGAGATCCTTTGATCTGCTGTCATTTATATTAAACTAACCCTTAGTCACATTTTGGAAGAATTTTTAAATTAAAGGTGCCAATACACAAATGTAAACTGGCTAGACCCAATTTGGTGTGTAGGGGAGCCAGGAGGAATAGCTGCCTACCAAGCAAGTTTATTTAGCCTGCATCTTTCTAATGAGCATGGCCATCTCTGGTTGCATTTATGACTATGTTTGACACAATTTCTCTGCACTTGTACTTCTATATAAGTTTCACCAATCCAATCTCCCTTTTTAGATAGTCCTTCGTTAAGCAAAGTAAAAGGTTTTCACTCAGATGCGTAACTTCCAGCTCTTGGGCCTTGGTTCGAAAAGTTAAATGGGGCCCCCCATTTACCATGCACCATTTACAATGCTGGTATCTTCTTATGTGGCAGGAGGGCTTTTGGGCCCCCTCAGGCTGCTGGGCCCGGAAGCGACTGCTACCGCTGCACCCCCTGTAGCTACGCCCCAGGTTTACACTGTATTCAGTGTCCACATTTGAAACAGTTAACCTAACATTTTCTCCAAGATGTTTAAAAGCTCTGTGCCCAATGTATCTGCCATTGACTGCAATTATAATAAATTGTATACATCACAGAATCATTTATAAGCTTAGAGTTTTTTTTTATTTTAACAGAATCAAATTTATTGTAGATATTATCAGAACTGAAAAGAAAACATAGTTAAAAAATACAGAGTAAATTGGATATAGAGAATTAGAACATACAGTAAAATATATAATGACAGTATTGGCATGAATACAAAATATAAACAATGTTAATATAGCAATGGATATAGTGAAACTGACAATATGCAATAACCCTTGAGAAAAGAATGCAATAAAACATTCAATTTTGAACAATAAAACTGCATCCACATCATATGTGTAACTTGTATGGAAGAATAATCAAGTGGGTAAAGAACTACTAAATAGTGAGCTGAGGTCCAGCAGTGCCAATAGAAGAATAGAAGCAGCAGGAAGGAAAGGAAGTTCACCAAGTCAGGTAATGGTAAAAAGCCAGTCAGGAATGAGACATGGAGTCCGGTCCTAAAAAGCCTAAAGACCACGCACTATGTCCAGGATAAGTCATGCCATCTCTTCCAAATCCACAGTGGTGATATATGTATTTCTTAAAAGAAAAAGTGGCATTAACTGAGTAATCTGAGGGTAATCTTCGGGATCTAAAAAATTAAGACATGGCCTAGGGTCATCGGATACCAGACACTCTATCTAATCATTGAGAAACTTGAGCACCTGTCCCCAGAATCCTGTATCTTTGGATAAGACCAATGTAGGTGGATAAAGATTCCCAGAGGGGTGAGGCATTTTGGACATTGACCTTGAAACTATGGGTGAAATTTATGTAAACAACCAGTGGTAAATATTCCTGGTGTAAGATGTAAAGTTGAGTGGCTCGTTCATTGTATTTTGGGGATACAAGTTTGGGGATCTCTAAAGCCATGACCTGTTGATCCTCGGAAATGCTACCAACATCACCTACCTAAGTGGTATGTTTTTCTAAATAATGAATACCTAGGCATTGCTTCAATAGTATCGCATAGATATTTGTCTCGGACCGTGGATGTGCCCGTTTCTCTGTTTTGTTCCCTAATTCTCTCACGGTCCATGTCTCGGTCCCCGCACTCGACCGCCAATATGGGCGTGTTCCTGCCTCTACTGTGCCGGCGGCAGCGGCGTCTGCCACTGACTTAAACTCACCTGTCTGCGCTCCTGCTCCAGCCCATAATCCTGTGTGCACCAGTCCTCTCTGGCCTTCTCTGTGCAACTTAGGGGGTGTGCACAGCAGTGCATGAATATTTAAAGGGACAGAGTCCAATTACCTGTTACCTCCAGTGTTATAAGGAACTTCCTGCCCCCGTCCCAGTGTCAGTTCCTTGATGCCCTTCATAGAATCTGACCCCTGGCTACTGTATTGTTGCTGTCATCCAGTGTTCCTGAGTTAACCCCTGGTTTACTAGTGCATTATACTACTGCTTTTTACTTGCCGCTGCACCAGTCTACTATTTGCTATCTTCCTGCTGTTATCCCACCATAGTACCTGCCAGTTACCAGCCTGGAACTCTGTCACCCGTCTACGGCTACACTTGCTGTGACCCATCAGCTCTACCTGTAAATGATGTCTAGTGTCCTGCACATCGGGGTAGCGACTTGGGGGTTCCCCGCAGCAAAGTCCGTCCAGCCTTGTGGTGGGCCCCACTGACTCTGCTTAGACTCTTAGGGCCACATGTACTACAACTATCTAGGTCTAAAATTCACTTTGTTGCTCATAGCAACCAATTAGAGTGCCCCTCTCATTTTTCCAGAGCACTATATGAACTGAAAGGGGCGCTCTGATTGGTTTCTATGGGCAACAAAGTGAATTTTAGACCTAGACAGTTTTCATACATGCGGCCCTTAGACTCTGCTTCCTGTCGTGGTCTGCTGCTATACCATCTATGCTCGCAGAGATCACAGAGGATCCACATACCCGGTGCCCTCTGTGCATACCGGCACCACTGGCTGTTACAATATTATTTACTTGGCTTTTGAAGTAGAGACGATCAATAAACGTAGTAAGGGAAATTCCTGAAATCTAATGGACTAGTTTGGAATTGTGTCTGTATCAAGTGTCTGTATTGTAGGTAGTAGGAAAAAGCAAGAGTTAGGAATCTGGTGCTTAGAAGCCAGGCTATGGAATGTATTAAACACACCCCAATCGTATAGTTAAGACAGGTATACAATTTCCCTTTGTTTCACGAAGGAAGTATCTAAAGATTGAAACTCAGGCAGGTCAGCATTATCCCAAAGGGGAGTACATTCATCCACCACAGCAGTGCAATATAAACATCTGGCTTATTGCCAAATTAATAAACTTTGCCTAATTATTGGAGATCTTCTAGACTCAAATGGGCTGAGAAAAGCATATGGAGAGACTAAGTATGGGAGGAACTCCAGGGTTTAATAAGAAACTCCATAGTCCATGAACATTCCAAATAATTCCACCTGGCCATAAGCATACAGTTTTACTGAGTGGCCAACAAATACAGTATATAATGCCATTTACCAGCCAAATATGTGTGAAAACGACCATTCTTTCCCTTTTTGGCATTCACCTAGCTAATGGAAGTATATAGGTATATCAATAATTTATGTAGAATTTCCCAAATATGAAACAATTATGGTTCCCAAAACTATTATTCCAGAATAAATGTATACTGAATGTATCTACCTTTTAGATTGTAAAGTCTTTTAGTCTGTTTTATGATTGTAAAATAGGATTATATGGCTATGGATGAGATATAGAAAAACTGCAGAGAGGAATGGGACTTGAAATTAGAATGATTTATAAGAGCAATTGCTCCAAGTCCTACCTTTGGGACCTATACTGTACATATCTTGAGAATGGGCTGCCAGAAGTGACTGCAGGTGGTGTCTGCACGGCACTCTCTCTTCACTTACATGGGAGATCCCAGTACAGCCAAGTACACCTCAGCTGTTCTTGGAACCTGGGCTCTCTTATCCATTGGGAACACTAGGTGCCTGAAGGAATATAGGGTGCCCCCCAGGAATATACTGGGACCGGGCAGTCAGAAATATGTCCTAGGAATCCAGAGCACATAAAATATGCCCCCTGTAGTTTATAATATGCCCCCTGTCATTTATAGTATCCCCCTGTTGTTTATAATCTGCACCCTGTAGTTTATTATATGCTCCCTATAGTTTATAATATGCCCCCTCGTAGTTTATAATATCCCCCTGTAGTTTATAATATGCCCCCTGCAGTTTATTATATGCCCCCTATAGTTTATAATATGCCCCCTGTAGTTTATAATATCCCCCTTGTAGTTTATTATATATCCTACTAGGGAACTATTAGCTACAGGGGGCCTATAACCTACAGGGGGGGTCATAATCTACAGGGGGGTATAACCTACATGGGGCTGTATATCTTCCTACAAGGGGCTGTAAACCTACCTATAGGGGGCTGTATATCTACCTACTGGGGTTAAAAACTACCCATTTAAGGTTGAAAACATTTCTATAAATTTATTTAAAAGGGGCTGCCCATAATAGGATAGGAATGGGAAAGGAACTGATACAGTGAGAAGCTAAATGTTTGTGCTTACTTTTCTGCGGGAGAGTTAGGCTGGAGAAGTAAAAGAGCTCTAGACCGGAGGGAAAAAAAGGGGAAAAAAACGATTCAAGAAGCAACTGATCAAAGATCCTGTATCCTTGGATGTCAGGGGTTTTTTTTGCATCTCTGTTAAATCAATGCTGTAGTTACTGTCATGTGATGGTGACCTGAGCTGGTGTCTGACCACTATGTGATTTCTATATGGTGGTGTAGTTTTCCTGGTGGTGTTTGAAGACAATGTGCGTGGGTGTTTATAACAAGATGGTGTCGATCAATTTTGGTCTCTCAGGGGCCCTTCCAGGCTAAATTCCACTCAGGGCAAGGTGAGAAATTTCTCCCAACCCCCCTTAACATGTTGAGCCATGATGCGACGCAATACTCACCCTCAACAGATCCCAAAAACACAAAAAGATATAACACAACTTAATAGTCATACAGTTACCAAATAACAACCAGGGCCATTCCTAGGGGCGGGCGAGGCGGGCGATCGCCCAGGGTGCAGAGGTTCCGCTCACCTGAAGGGCGCGCCGTGGCCGCCCGCCTCACCCGCCAGGAAGATAGCCCCTTTTTTTGCGCGGCTGTTTTATAACAGTCGAGCAGAATCAGCAGCCTCCCCTGTATGTATCAGCATCGCAGGGTGCGCACGGTTTTCAGCCTTTCACTGCGCCCCCTGCGACGCTGGGTCTCCTCGGTCGGCAGCTCTGCCGGTAGAGTATGTCCATGGGTGCTTCGTGACAGCGTAAGCGGCGTGGTGATGTCACGCCGCTTACACCACTCAGCAGCTCCGGACTGGGACGCGTGTACCGAGGTGAGTACTTTTTTTTTATTTTATAATTAGTTACAGGGGCATCTACGGCTACAAGGGGGGGCATCTACTGGCTACAGGGGTAATCTACTGGCTATAAGAGGGGCATCTACTGGCTACAGGCTATTCTACTGGTCTACCCCAAGGGGGGCCTCTACTGGCTACAGGGGGCATCTATTGGCCACAGGGGGCATCTATTGGCTACAGGGGCAGCACCTGGCTACAGGGGGGGAACTACTGGCTACAAGGGGCATCTTCTGGCTACAGGGGGGCATCTAATGGCTACAGGGCTATCTACTGGCTACAAGGGGGGCATCTACTGGTTACAAGGGGGGCATCTACTGGCTACAAGTGGGCATCTACTGGCTACAAGGGGGCATCTACTGGCTACAGGGGGGGCATCTACTGGCTACAGGGGTATCTACTGGCTACAGGGGGGCCTCTACTGGCTACAGGGGCCTCTACTGGCTACAGGGGGGCATCTATTTTGGCCCACAAAAAGGGGCATCACCTGGCTACAGGGGGCATCTACTGGCTACAAGGGGGCATCTTCTGGCTACATGGAGGCATCAACTGGCTACAGTGGGTGCATCTACTGGCTACAAGTGGGGCATCTACTGGCTACAGTGAGGCATCTACTGGTCCAAGGGGGCATCTACTGGCTACAGGGAGGCATCACCTGGCTACAGGGGCATCTACTGGCTACAGGGGAGCATCACCTGGCTACAGGGGCTATTACATGGATACCATATAAGGTGCTATAGATGGGGAGTTTGTATAGAGATAGGAATTGGTAGAGAAGTGCTGATAAAGTGAGGAGTCTAAGATGTTTGTTTTGTAAATTTTACAGTGAAGAGTCGGGAGTAGTCGTCATGGCGTCTGGGACAGATGGAGAAGTAGAAGAAGAGAACGAACAACTCTTCAGAGACGTCTCCTGTGAGTCACTAGATATAACTTTACTGTAATCACTGATATGTCTGCAGAGCCTGTGTTCAGCTGGTATCCAACACTGTATGGTCACTGTATGCTGGTAACATTGGTTGTAGTATAATGGTTTATACTCAGTAATGGTCAGTTTGTATTATTCGGTCACTATGTGCTGGTAATATGTGGTCATGGTGTGGTTTTATTATTCGGTCACTGTGTGCTGTTGATATGTGGTCTTAGTGGTCTTGGGATTCTGGTTTTGTGTGGCGGAGTTATTTGGTAACTGTATGACTATTATTTAGTAGTTTTATAAGTAGCACATTGTGTTAAAGCTGTTTGTATATTTCAGATTTAGTTGATGGTGATGCAATGTGTCGCATTATGTTACGGAGGGGGGGGGGGGGGCGAAATTTCCTCACCTTGCTCTGAGTGCAATTTAGCCTAGGAATGGCCCTGATAACACTGCTACACAAAACCAGAATCCCAAGGCTAATATTACTAATGTCCTACTAAAGCCACATTTCACCAACACATAGGGCCACATGTATGAATCCTGCCGGGTCGGGGCGCACCTTTCCACCAGTTTCCCGGTGGAATCTGCGCCTGATTTTGGGGGGGGGCCCGGGCGGCTCATAAGGGAAGTCCCCGCGCCTCGCCAGTGTTTTAGGCCATGGGGGCCCCGGGGCGAGTGGGGGGCGCCCTTTGTTTGGGCCCGGGGTAGTGCACTCATACTTGGGGGGGAAAATCCGCCCCCCTGGCCATGTGTTACGCAGGCGGGGACCGGGCCATGCGGCGCTGCGCCTATATTCGCCGCGGAGGTACGCACCAACTGCGGGAAAAGTTCCCTGCGCCTCCCGTGGTGTGGGGCACAGTGCGGGACATGGCCATGGGGGATTTAGGCGCCGGGGGGACTGCCCGAAAAAAGTTCCGATCGGAACAGGCGGGAAAAACAGCGAGAAATCCCCACAGCGGTGCAGAAATGAACAAAAACCCTTTAAAAGGCGTTAACATTCTCAGGAAAAGAGCTAAACCAAAAAAAAAAAAATAATAAAACAAAATCATTTTCCAAATTTCCTAATTCAAGAATTGGGAAATTTTGGGAAAATTTCCCGGGGAAATACATAATTCAAATTTAAACTTTTCTGTTTGGGTCGGCGAAAAAAGGCCAATCAAATAGGGCGACATGAGCCAAATTAAAACCTAGGGGAATTTAGCCCAATCAAAACCCCCGGGAACAGTTCAAAAAACGAAAAAATGCGAAAAGGGGTGTTGGCTGAGCTAGGGGGGGCCGGGGCTAGCTCAGCCAACAGAATAGGGGCGACAGAGACCCATTAAAAACCATAGAATTATTGACCAATCAGAATAGGAGCAAAAAGACCCTTTTCTAGTCTAGGGAAAGTTTAGCCAAATCAAACCACCGGGGGAAAACAAAATACAGAAAAAAGACAAAAAAGCGATTGGTGAGTAGCGGGTCTGGGCTATCCCAGCCAATCAGAGCGCAGTACTTCTCCTTATATCTATGAGGGGAAAATGGGGGCTCTGAAAAATCGGTCCGGCCCGTGCGGCATGAATATTCATAAAAAAAATAAATTTTTTTAAATGTAAAAAATTTCAGTAAAAAGCCGAACCCTTCTTTACAAAAAACATTAAAAAAAGCGTTTCCCGGGAACCCGGGGGCCCACATAGGGAAATTTCAATAGAGAAATTGCCGGGGAAAAACAGTCATTTAAATTGTTTAAGCTATTTTCATTGGTCGGCATAAACCCGCCCCTCAAAATAGGAGCGCAAGTCCCATTATCCATGGGGAAAAATTGACCAATCATATTCCAAGGGGGGACTTTTAAAATACAGTAAAAAGCAGAAAAAAAGCTGATTTTTTGAAGGGCGGGCTACTTTCTCATAATTTTAAAAGGGGAAAAAGAAATTTTTAGCGCCTCGTGATTGGGTAAGTTAAAAGAGGCGCCGTTTATTTGGACCAATGGGAGAGGGGACGAGTTCCATGGGTTTTTCTAATGCAATTGAATCAAATGTACACGGCCGAAAAACAAAAATTTTAAGCTACAGAAGTGGCCTGATTTTATAAAAATGAACAATAATATGGGGATAACGAAAAAAAAAATATTAAATCAATGAAAACATGTTTATTTTTATTTTCGTTTGCCCAAGACCCAATTATGGTGCAATAAAATAAAAAAATAAACATATTTTATTGTTTAATATTTTTTTGTTTGTTACCCCCCATTTATCATTCGTTTTTTTACAATCGGTACAACTTTTGATGTTTAATTTATTTTGGGCCTGTCTTTTTTTTTCAGATTGCATTTTGAAAACCCATAGGGGCTCGCTCCGCTCTCCCTTTGGTCCAAATAACGGCGTTTTTAACTAGCCAATCCAAGCGCGCTCGGGAAAATTTCCTTTTCCCCTTTGCTCTAGGAAAGTACTCGCGCTCTGTTTGGGAAAAAAGTTTGGACGACCCCCCGCCGCTTCAACCAATCCTCTTTCTGCTTTTTTAATGTATTTTGATCTGTCCCGTTTTAAAATTATATTGGTCAATATTTCTCCATAGGATAAAAGGGGACATTTTTTCCCTCCTATTCGATTGGGTAAATTTCTCCCCCTTTTTGGTTAAATGGGCATTGTCGCTCCCTTCTGTTGGCTGGTTTTAGCCGACCAATGAAAATACTTAAAAAATTTAAATTTAAAGGGTTTTTCCCCCGGCCCAATTCTTCTATTAAATTTCCCCAAAAAAATTTCGGTCTCCCCGTAAAAACGCTTGTTGGGTTTTTAAATTTTTTATTTTTTTAAAGGGGGGTTCGGTAAAAAATTTTTAACCCCCTTTTTAAAACACCTTGACGTATCCAAAAGTCCGGGTTTTTGGGGGGTTAACGCCCGGGAAAGGGAAGGTAGTGTGGTACGCGAACTCTAAAGCAATTTCGCGCGTTCGGCGGGGGGTTTCAGCTGTATTTTACAGTTTGACATCCCGCGCGTCGGCCCCGCCCCCCATCCCCGGGGAAGGGGGAGGGGGGGCTTAAACCCCCTTAATTATCGCGACGATCTCGAAATAACAAAAGGTTTTTGGGACACAGGGGGGAAAACGCTCCTCCTGGGGCCCTCTTCGGGGGCCCGCGGGCGCACGGACCCCGGACGATCCGGGGCAGCTCCTGCCCCCTGACAGATAGCACGGGAAGCAGGGGAATCCCTTTGGGGGTTTGTCTGGGGGACGTAAAGATCCCCGGCCGTGCCCTTTTCATGCCCCGGGGATCTTTGACTGACAGTTTTAAAGGAACCAGTCATAGAAAACAAGCTAGGCACGTTTCCTTATTAAAAGAGAGTTTTTTATAGATCTTCATTCAAATCCCCTAGGGGAAAAGTAAAAAAAAAAATGTGAAAAAGTGAAAAAAGAAAAAAAAGTAAAAAAAAAAGGGTTAAAACACAAAACCAAAAATAAAAAAAAAATACTACCCCCCCCTTTCCCCCCTTTTTAAAAAACCCCAAATCCCCCCAAAAAAAGATCAAAAATAAAAAAAAGTCCCCCAATATTGTTTCGCCGCGTGCGAAACCCGACCTCCCCTATAAAGCTGCCCTTTAAAAAAACCCTACGGTGAAAGGCCGAAAAAAAAAAAAAAAAAAAAAACAATCACAAAATTAAATTATTTTTCAACCCGAAGAAACATAAAAGGGGAAAAAAAAGGGCGAAAAAAAAAACCCTAGAAACGCCAAAAGTTGTCCCAAAATTTTAAAACGTCAGTTCATCCAAAAAAAAATTCCTTATAAAGCTCTTATAGGGAAAAAAAAAAAATGTATAGTTCTCAGAAAAAAGCAATCCCAAAATTTTTTTTTTTACACACTAAAAACATTTTTTTTTTTTTTTAAATGCTTTTTTTTTAACATAAAAAACTATTTTTTTTGGGGTTTCGCCAAATCGTAGCGCCCCAAAAGTAAAGAAAAACTTATCACAAAAACGGCACGGTGACCCGGGTTAAAAAAATTAAAAAAAAAAAAAACACAATTTGGATTGCAGTTTTTTCTTCACCCGGGCCCCCCAAAAAAAAAAAGGAAAAGGCTTAAAAAAGTTTGGGCCCCCCAAAAAATATACTAAAAAAAAAAGTAAAATTTTTTCTCGAAAAAAACAAGTCCAACACATTCCAACACAAAAAATTTTTTAAACCGTTTGGCTTCAGACTTTGGCGTTGAAAAAAACCTTATTTCCGGGTTTGAAAAAAATGTTTTTATTTTTATAAAAAGGGGTAAAAATAAAAAAATTTTAAAAAAAATTGGTATGGGGGGGTTAATCGAATTAAACCTGCTATTAAAGTTTACCTTGTCATATTTACTGTTCAGTCCCGGGCTAAAAAAAAAAAAATTAAAAAAAATACTACCAAATTGCTTTATTTTGTTAAAAACATCTCAAAAAAACCTTAAATTTAAAAAAGTGAACTTTGATTCATTTGAAACCCAAAAAAATGGAAATTTTTAAAACTTCCTGGGTCCCGCAAAAAACAAGCCCTTACCCCGCCTGCAAACACATAAAAAAAAAATTTTTGGGGGCGTCGGTTATGGAAAACAAAAAACCTTTTTTCTTTTAGATGTATTTCAAAGGGGTAAAAAAGGAAAAAAAACGAAAAATTACATAAAATTCTTTTTTTTTTTGGAAATGAAACCAAACCCCCAAATTAAAGTTTTCAAAATCATTTACACGAGGGGCGAATCCCGGGTAAAATTAAAAAACTCAAAAAAAAAAATGACCAACTGCTTTTGTTCCCCCCATTTTTTTGGGCCCAATGAAAAAAAAACTTTTGGAAACCCCTGTGAAACCCAAAAAGGGCCATTAATCCCCTAGATGAGATCCCTGATGGGTGTTGAACCCAAAAAATGGGGCGCCTTCTAAAGGTTTGCCGGTTCTGCTTTTTTGGGGGGTTTTTTGCAAATGCAAAATGGGGCCCCACCAAATCTGCTTTTCCAAAACCCCAAAAGCGCTCCCCCCTTATACCCCTGCCATGCGCCAAACAGCAGTTTACCCCCCACATGTGGGGTTTTTTCCCGAACTTGGAAGGAATTTGTTTAAACCCAAATTTTTTTGGGGGTTCTTTTTTCCAGGTTTCCTTGTATATATAAAACCTTTTTTAAACTAAAAATTTCAGTTAAATTTAAAAAAAAATTTTTTTAATTTTCACAGCCTTTTTTTAAAAAAAATTTTTTTGAATCACCTGTGGGGCTAAAATACCCAAAGGGCCCCCTTTTTTTAATTTATTAAGGGGGGTAGGGGTTTTCCAAAATTTTCACCTATTTTTGGGGGGTTTATTAAAATTTTTTTCACCTTGGGGGTCCCCAAACCTAAATGGGGCCTTAAAAAAAAATCGATTTAAATTTAGACCCCCGGTAAAAGGGAGGGGCTCCCTTTTATTTGGAGCTTTTGGGTTTAGGGCCCTTTTTTTCACTAGGCCAAAATAAAGGGAAATCTCAAAAACGGGAGCCCGGGGGAATTGATAATTTAAATTGCATTTAAACCCAGTCCTTTTTCCCTATTTCCCGTGAATAAAGGAATTTTAAAAATTGAAAATCTGCAAAAAAAAATGAAAAATTTTAAATAGGACCTCCCAAAATTTTCTTTTAAATTTTTTTTAAATTTTGAAGGGGTTTTTCAAACTTCCTAAATAGTGTTTAAATAAGTTAAGGTTTATTTTTCATTGGGTCACTTATGGGGGGATTAACCCCGCAGGCCCTTCAAAGGCCCTGCAGGGAAATGGAGTGGTCCCTAAAAAGATGTAAATTTCAAATTTTCCCCTTTAAAATGTGAGAAATTACTACAAAAATTTCTAAAACCCTCTTAAAACCCCCTAAAAAAAAAAAGACATTTAAAAAATTATGCCCAAACCCTTTTTGGGCTTTTGGAAAAGTAGTTATAAACTATTTTTTGGTTTTGAATAATTATCTGGGCCTTTTCAGCAAAATTTTGCAACTTTCCCAAAAATCGCAAATTTTTCCAAAATTTTTCATGAAATTTTGATATTTTTTACAAACAAACAAGGGGTTGTTTGGAAAAAAAATTTTTACTAACTTAAAAAACCAATGTGTCCCGGGGAAAACAATCCTGAATTCCATGAATTTGAAAAAAAAATGTCCCAAAAAAATTTTTTCTCCCCCTTTAAAATTTACACATGTCAGATTTCAAAAAAAGGGCTGTGTCGGAAAGGGGCAAAAAAGGCCGGGGGCCTTTAAAAATTTAATCTGAATGTTTGACATTTAAAAAAAAATAAATTTTTTTATTAATCCCTTTACCCCCACGGGGCTTTGCCGAATTTTTAGTTCTTTCCCTAACTTTAATGGGGGAAGTAGGGTTCGCCGCTCTTATTTGGTTTTTATACCCCAAACACCCCTAGCTCACCCAATCAGCTCTTTTCTGTTTTTTTTACTGTTTTTTGAATTTATCCCGTCGTGGATTCTGATTGGTCTAAACTTCTCCATAGACTAGATTGGGTCTTTTTCGCTCCTATTCTGATTGGCTGAGCTAGCCAAGCCCCGCTAGCTCAGCCAATCGCTCTTTTCTGTCTTTTTACTGTTTTTGAATTATCCCCCCGTGGATTCTGATTGGTCAATCCTTCCCCATAGGTTTTAATGGTTCACTGTGCTCCTATTCGATTGGCCGGTTTATGCCGACCAATGAGAATAGGTTTCAGAATTTAAAATTACTGTATTTCCCGGCAATTGCAATACTAATTCTTGTTATTGCGCGTTCTAGAGTTTTGGAAAGTGATTTTTTTAAAATTATGTTTATTTTTTACGTTCAGCTCTTTTCTGACACTGTTTTCCGCCTTTATAAAGGCGATTTTTTCGGAATCACACTCCTGCTGCACGGAGTGGAGCGCCGAGATTTCTGTCGCATCTTCGATCCGCTTCCTCGCATGTTCCGCTCCTGCTTCACTTCGCCTCTGTCGGAGGATTTAGACCAAAAAAAACCTGGTCCGCCTGTCGGAGCTGCCGAGCGCTGCACTGCCCCTCGCTTTGCCGACTCGCCATCGAATGCCTCGGAGTTTTCGAGCGCGCCGCGTCCCCCCGGAACGCCTACCCTGCGCCCACACCGCGCCCACTGCCCGCCCTTCATGCGGGGCGCGCTGAAAAGTGGCGAACACTGCGCCTAAACAATGAATCCCCGCGCGAACAGCGGGGATTCGGTGGGGGCGCATTATACGCCAAAAAACAGGCGAAAAGCCCGATCATACATGTCGCCCATAGTGACTAAATAATAATGCCACACCATGACCACATATCACCACCACATAGTGACTGAATAATGCCACCACACCATGACCACATATCACTACTGCATAGTGAGTGAATAAGATCTCCACACCATAACCACATATCACCACAACATAGTGACTGAATAATACCACAAGATCATGACCACATATCACCACCACATAGTAACTGAATAATACCACAAGATCATGACCACATATTAACACCACATAGTGACTGAATAATACAACATGCCATTACTGAATATAAATCATTATACTACAACCAACATTATTGGTATACAGTGACCATACAGGAGTCGTTACCAGTTGTACACAAGTGATTACAGTAAAGTTACATCCAGGGACTTACAGGAGACATCTCTGAAGAGTTGTTCTCTTCATTGATGAGTTGTTCTCTTTCCCTTTTTCTTCTCCATCTGTCCCAGACTGCCATGAAGTCTTCTCCCGGCCTTGGTTCTTCACTGTTGAATTTACAAAACAAATCTTAGACTCCTCAGTTTTTCAGCACTTCCCAACCAATTCCTACCTCTGTACAATCTCCCCAAGTATAGCACCCCAAATGGTAAAAATGACCCCTTTATGCATTTAACAGTAAAAGGGCACTAAAACGGCTATGGGACTCCCATTTGTGCACCAAGTTAGTCTTGTTTTGTATTCCTATATTGGAGGTAGTTAAATCCCACAATACAGTATGTAGGTACACCCCCAAACTAGGTAGGCAGTCTTCAATTATTTAAGTGTATAGTGCCAAATTAGTTAGGTTGACTTATAGGTACCTAGGTCCAATTTTAAGTAGATAGGTAGTGTGAGGATTAGTGGTCACAGAGGCAGGCACAAGCGGGTAGGTTGCAACAAAAATACAGGGTTTTTATTTTTCACCGGCAAAACAAACAGCAAAAATAACAGAAAGTCTTGTGCAGCAGGCTTACTTCAGCCATTTAACATGCATCCAAACAAAGGTTACGTCCAGCATCAAAAGAAACAAGCGTGTATTCCACCATGTGGCTGGTGAAGTCCCTGTGTAGCAGACCCCCTGGTCTGGTTTGGTGGACAGTAGCAGGTTCCTCTCTCCTGCTTTTCTGGAGAAAAAAAAAGGGCTTCCAAACACTGTTTAGCCTCAGGTTGACTCTCTCACCTGGTCTCCTCCTGCACAGGCTTTAAAGGCCCAGGATCACCGTCAAAGCCTGGACCGGAGGGGGGAACGGCCTCCCACCCTCGCTACAGCAGTTCAGAAAAAAGACAGCCCAATTAAAGCTGCATAGCAGCTATACTACAATACTAAATCCTAAGTAACCTATGGTTACTTAACTAGACTGTTGTCTTTTCCCCCACCAAGGTCCGGTTCCTTGGTGGCCCCACTAGTGCAGTTCTCCTGCATTTGAAAAGGCCGGGACGTACCAATGGATCGGCCTCTCTGACATCCCTGGAACTTCCCTACTATTTGTAGCATCCTACTAGGGACATATCTTCCATCCACTACTTTCCCTGCTGGTTGCTTACAGAAGTTATAGAGGCCTCTCCCAATAAATAGATATATAGGTTCCTAGTATGTTATTATATAGGACCCTTGTAGGTTATTATATGCCCCCGGTAGCTTGTTACATACCCATATAGTTTATGACATGCCCCATGTAGCTTAGAATATGCCCCCTCTAGTTTAGAATATCCCCCCTCCGTAGTTTATAATATGCTCCCTGTAGTTTATGAAATCCCCCTGTAGTTTATGATATCACACTGTAGTTCAGGATATGCCCCTTGTAGTTTAAAATATGCCCCCTGTAGTTTATGATATGCCCTCTGTCGTTTATAATATCCCCCTGTTGTTTATACTGTCCCCCTGTTGTTTATAATATGCCCCCTGTAGTTTATTATATGCTTCCTATAGTTTATAATATGCCCACCTGTAGTTTATTAAATACCCCCCTGTAGTTTATAATATGCCTCCTGTAGTTTATTATATGCCCCCTGTAGTTTATAATACGCCCGCTGTAGTTTAAAATATCCCCCTTGTAGTTTATTATATGCTCCCTTTAGTTTATAATATCCCCCTGTAGTTTATTAAATACCCCCTGTAGTTTATAATATGCCTCCTGTAGTTTATTATATGCCCCCTGCAGTTAAGTATAGGTGGGTGTAAACACGAAATGAATAAAAAAAAGGTACTCACCTGTTCATGTTCTCTCTCTGCGTAACTGGTCCGGGAGCTGGTGTTCAGTGTTAGTGGCGTGATGTCATCACGCCGCTTACACCAGCACGCAGCTCCTGGAGGTCTCCAGGGATGGGAGCCAAGACACAGCGTCGCAGGGGGTGTGAGGAAAGCCGTGCCTCACTGAGTGCTGTGCATACAAGGGAGAAGGCAGGAAGGTAATGAATTGTTCTGCATCCTCCCTGTAGGAGCAACTGCACATCTAGTTTGCAGCTGCCGACTGACACTGAGAGATATTGATCACTGTGCGGGCGGTTGCGGTGCCCCCTTTGGTAAGCGGTGCCCTGGTGCCCCAGAGATCGCCCGCCTTGCCCGTACCGACTAACAGACCTGGGTCTCTGTATGGTGGTGTTGTGGTTTATACCTGAGCTGGTGTCTGACCACTATGTGGTATCTATATTGCGGTGTTGTAGGTTATAAATTTATCAATAATGTATATATTTGTTCCTTTGAGTTGTTGAATTTTTTTGGGGGCCCAGTGCACAGCTCTGCCCAGAGGCCTATAATGCTGTTAAGATGGCCCTGGGTGTCAATCATCCAACCGATCCAGTGTTGCCTTTTTGGCGGATAATCTGAACAGAACCTCTAATGCAGAACTCTATTAGGCCATAGTATTAATATGTTGTCTTTTTGTGCCTGTACGATCACTAAACCATAATAATACCAGTATATCCCTTAAAGGGATTGTCTCACTACAAGGATTGCTTTTTATATTAAAGATCTTGCAAAAACAAGTTACTTTGCAATATGTGTCCATTAACAGTGTTCTTCCTATTCCTAGATATCCCCTCTTGTATGGGCTGCATCAGCTCCTCAGGTCGCTATAGCTACAGACTTGTTTGATCTATCCTTATGGGCTGCCAGCCACTTTTTGTATAGCTACAGACCTGGCTTCCACTGCAACCTAGTTGGAGCCAGTAAACACGCCACTGAATTCAAAGTGAAACCAAGAAAACAGGACTGAGGTAAGATGAATCAATGTAGTGAGACAACACCTTTAACTGCATGCTATTATTATAGCATACTGCATAAAGGATTGAAACAAAAAGACTAAAAAAAATATAAATAAATAAAACCTACAGAGCATTTAACACAGACAGTAGTTATTTTGTTTCATTATAACTATCATTTTGGCAACTTCTACCTACAGTATAATAAATATGTCAACTCCAAACAATTATTGCCTATAACACTAACTGTTACATAAAAATCGACACACAAAGCACTTTCCCTTATGGCTCACACATGTAAATATCCCAGTCTCATGTTTCCTGCTAAGATGGTTCAGACTCAAATGTCTCTTTATGCAGATGACTTTAGAAAGAACACGGAAATCTAATAAAATGTGCACTAAATGGGATGGAGTTTTGCTGTTCATGGGAATATTTATAGGAAGTGCTGGAGATCTGCAGTTTAATATTTGGTCATTACAGCAGTCACTGTTTGATTTACTGCAAGTCTGGAAATGGTTTTGAAGTTTGAGAATAAGAAAATCCATATGAGTCCTATTAAATCCTCACAGAGAGTAACTCAGTTACAACTATAAATACCTTCTCTTTTTTCCCATCATAGACACTTTTGGGAGATCGTTAAGGATCCTACTTTTGAAAAACTACAGTCTATGCAAATCCTTTTGATAATATAGCCCAGGATTTAGGATTTTTTTCAATTTTTTTTTCAATCTTTACTGACTAGGTTGACATCGGTAACAGTATAACAGTATATTATTCCAGTTATACTTATTCAGTTTTTTCATTTTGTGGATATTTGTGGACAGGACAAAAAAAATTCTATTTTGTTATATGTCATTATGATTGTTATTATTGTTCTATTCTTCTTAATTCAAGATACTATCCCATATGCAGCCTCTACTCTGCCAATAATGATCTCCATTCTAAAAGGGGTATTCCCATCCCAGAAATCTATGGTAATATAAATCTATTTATTTTTGCAAATAATTTTATGTTTCAAATATGTATGTTTCTTGAGATTTGACTTTCTCTCTATTCTTTGTCCCTCTCTTTATATATTCTATATCAGGCTCGAACTGACCCGAAGGGGAGAAGAGAAGATCTTTGATGACCCCTGGGCATGGTGGGCCAATGGCATAATATGCCTGGGCTGTTTTTCTAGAAGAAAATCAATAAAAGAGGTCCAGAAAACAAGAGACAGAGTGCAAGAGTGATGTGAAGAATGTGCAATCATGTACAGTAACTTCATTGTGGGGCCTCAAGAATCAACTCAACTGGTGAGCCTCAGAATACCCAATCCAACGCTGGTCTACATCATCTGGTAGACATAATTTGTACTATTGTTTTCAACTATGTTTTCCAAATGGTATTTTGTCAGAAACTTAACTCCTTAACGATCACCTACCGACTATCAACGGCAGGCAGTGTATGTCTTTCTGCAGCACCGCTTTAAGAGTTTTGCAGCTCACAGTGCTATTACTGCACTAGGAACAGAACTGTAGTTAACAGCTTAGTTCCTAGAGCAGTCTCTGTAAGCGCTGGAGAGTAGAGAAAGCTTCAAATCATGACGCTTAACCCATTGATTGCTGCGGTCCATGATGGCGGCATAATCAAATGGCATTGCCCTGCTCCATCAGGTGATCAGGACTCCCTGTGACCCGATGAAGCCCAGGGAATGTCTGTACAGTCAGCCCTGTGGACCTAGAGTAGCGAAAGGGCTGTTTGTATAACAAGCCTGCAGTCAAGACCCACTGTGTGCTGCCCTGACTGCAGCCTGACAAGCTAACACAGATTGTACTGTATTTTCATCTTCATGTACTCTAATACATTACCAAGTGTAAAAAAAAAAGCGTTCACACTATAACCGTACGAATCTACACATTTATAGCTTCAGTACGAAAAAAATACAGGCGCGTTACTGCTGGAACAGGTAAACCACTTTTAAGGTAGTTTTCCTGAATCAGAAGTGTCGCTTTGTAGCTAGAAAGCGCCTAATTAATGATGACCCGCAGTAGAGCAGGTTCATAGATTCAGGCGCAATCTACACTACAAATGTGCATAAAATAAATGGTGCCTGGGCGCCAAAAATCATACATGTCGCCCCATATTTCTGAGGACAAGTTTTGATTCTTTATTCTTTTCTACCATAATGCATCCATTGTTGATAAAGGTCATTTTTGAATCCTCTGGATTTATGTAGATATCACATCATTGGTCTAATACAAACTGTCTTGACATGATAAATTGATTTTGGAATATATACTGTACGATAAAGTTTACTAAAAGGAAGTGCAATTGAAAAAATTATATTCTATTAAGTTCTGATGTAGTGTGACATCTACCTCCTCTATAATCAGAAACAAACTACAGTGGTTTTTTCTTCTACTTTACCTCTTTATGTTTGAACCAGTTGCTGTGTATGACCATAACATTTTGCCAGCCCACTTATGCATGGTGAAGAAGAATAGAAGCAACTAAACAATTAGGGCAACATCTATGAATTCGCATGCGTCATTTTTGTAACTTGTTGCCGACACACCAGTTCTTAATAGATATAGAGAAGTGTATAATCCAACAATATGAATAAAAGTGTTATGTGCTAAACTGTTTTGGAGCATAACACTCAAAATTGGCGCATTGTGTTATGCACCAAACTTTGTATGGCAGTTTCGCAACCAAAATTTGGCATATCAAAATGTGTTGTCAGATGCACATTGCACCATGTCTGGCTGTACACTTGTTCATATATCTATAGAACTGGCAGTATACGGCAAAAAAATGGTAGCACAATGGTGTTTGTTGCGGAAGTGCCAGTATTGGAGCTTGTGTTAATGGGGGTGGCAGATTTTACTTCAGGCTCTAGAAATTAAATAAAAAGTACAGGAATTTTCCCAGTAGAAGCATATTCATATACATTTCATCTGACTTTACCACAACCTACTACTTAATACCTCAAGTCGGTCTTATTTTGACAGCTTGTCTTAATCTTAGATTTAAAAAATAATTTTAATGAAACAAACATAATTGGTAAAAAATTATCTGGATAGCACCTACATCCAGATGACACCATACTGACAATAATGGATGTGGAGGTACCTGATCTTTGAACAAGGACAGTGACTAGGATTCCTACAACAAGCCCAGCCATAGGGTTTGGCAGAATTGCATTGTCTTTAAAATTGTCCCCTGCTATCCTCCCTATAAGGGAAGAATAGGGAGAATCAATAAACCATTAATGGACACAGTAATCATTTCACAATTTATTCATTAACCTAACAAAAGTGGAGGACGAGTAACAAAATAGATACACATTATGACAAGAGTAATGGATATTTTGGAGATTAAAGAGCCAAACCAAAGAGTATACTTCTGCATGAAAGAGAGCATTAGAAGTTGTAAGTTACACTGGTTGGAGGGACAATTAATTATCTTTTCTTTTTATATCATTCAAATTATAATGAGCCTTTTTCATGTTCACTTATTGTTTGGAAACTAATACAGTGGTCCCCCAAGTTATAATAACTTCAGGATACAATATTTTCAACATAAGATTGTGTTTCCTGGGATATTGTATGCTAAAACCCAACCTACAATGTCACAGACACTGCTGATCTGCGCTACATGTGATTGATAGAAGATCCAACCAATTATCATGAACATTTTATTTGTAAAACCTCTGTATTAGTGAAGAACATGCAGTGATTGGCGGTGTAGTAGCTCTTTTCTACAGTACAGTAGTACTACATGTCCTGTACTGCTATTTACTTGTTCCAAATAGAGTGGCTCCTTTAGGCACCAGCTGATGGCCCCCTTTTCTTTTACCTTGTATATAAAGTACATGACCCAAATAAGATTCTGTTCTCATAACAGAAAATGATTTCCAGCTTTCAGCAGCTCTTTCTGGCTTTTACAGTATACCTGAGGACGTGCTTTATCTGGATTACTTATCTGCTTCATTTTGTTTATTCCTCATTTTGTATTATGTTGGTAACATTTTGAGGCTTCAGAATCAATTACCAGTTTTCTAGTTATGATTTTAACATACAATAGTTTTAACATACAATAGTCTTCCCAGAACCAATTAATAGTGTATGTTGAGGGACCACTGTATTAGCTATCTGCTTAATTTATTCATTTGCGTTATTTTAGGTTACAAATTTGGGGGCTTCAGAACCAATTATCAATTTTTCATAGAGTTATGGTTTCAACAAACAATAGTCGGCCCAGAACAAATTAATATTGTATGTTGAAGGACCACTGTAGTGTTAAAGTGTCCCACCTGACTTTCGTCGGGCCTCGGGACCGAAACATATACTCTCAGTTTTCAACTATATGCGCATCCTCAGGACATGTATACAGTTAAAAACAACTACTGTGGGCCGCAGACAAAGCAGCATGATGTGGTCACAAGTGTCCGGCACGAGCTCCCCAGAGGCGGAATGAAGAAAGGTGAATAACTTTTTTTTTTCTATTTTTAACAATCACAGGGCTTTATATACCTGCAAAGATTCTATATACCTACATGGGGCATATATACCTACAGGTGGCATGTATACCAACTTGGGTTCTATATTACAGTGGGTCAACCTACTTAATGGGCTCTATATATCTATAGGGGGCATATATAGCTATACAGTATTATTATAGGGGGTCTACCTATCTACAGGTGTTCTATATACCTACAGGGGCTCTATATAGATAAAGGGGACATATATCCTTGAAAGGTCTCTATATATCTAATATTACATACATATCTACAAGGGAATATATACCTACAGAGGATCTATATACCTACAGGGGGTTTACCTACATACATAGTGTCTATATACCTATACGGGACAAATATATACACCTATAAGGGGTCTACCTACCAACAAGGGCTCTATACACCCACCTTCCTTCCGGGACTATATCTACAGGAGCCTATGTACCTACAGGGTGTCTAGCTGCCTTCAGGTGGCCTGTGCACCTATCTACAGGTGTTCTATATATCTACTTACTTAAAGAGGGTTTAGAAGACTACTTACAGGGTTCTATATACTTACCTACAGAGGGCCTTTATATCTACCTATAGAGGGTCTATATTAATACCTACCAAGGGTCTATATAACTAGTGAGAAGGGGGTTTACCTATATGTCTATTTTGGGAATGTGCCTACCTAATATATTGTGGGTTTACTTACCTACTGTATGGAGACATAAAACAAGACTAAGGTACAAAAACACAAACTCCATTTGGGGCACAGTAGATGCGGAGTTTATACAGAGCTGGGAAATGGTGAGAAAGTGCTGGAAAAGTGAGGAGTCTCACATATTTGTGCAGTAAATTCTGCAGGGTTGAGTCATGGCAAGGAGAAGTCATCATGGACTGGATACAGAAGAAAAGGGAAAGAGGATGACTCATGAGAGAAGAGAACAACTCGGCAGAGAAGACGTCTCCTGTGAGTCCCTGGATGTCACTGCACTGTAATTACTTATATGTGTGCAGAGCGCCTGTGTACAACAGGTATCTACCAGTTTATGGCCACTGCATGGCAGTAATATTGGTTGCAGTGGTTTATAGTCAGCAATGGTATTGTCACGGCGCACGTTTCCGCCGTGAAGCAGCAAGGCACGGTAAGGGTTAATCCCTCTGGTCAATCGACACACCCAGGGAGAGGCCGGGCTGATAAGCTTAGGAGTGACAGCTCGGCTCCTAATCAAGTCAGAGGGTGTGTCACACTGGCCAATAGAAAGGCCCGGAGGCCGCACCAATTGTCTGCTGGGGCGGGCTCCGGGCATCTCATTTAAACTCCCTCATTTCTGTTAGTCCTTGCCTGAGAAAGGTTTTCCTCTTGCTATTTCCTGCGTATCCTGTTTGTTTTTGCTCTCCTGATTCCTGACCTTGGCTCATTTCCTGACCTCACCTTTGCCTCCGACATTGTACTGTGCTCCTGACCGTGTTTGGACCCCGGCTCGTTTCTGACCATCCTTTTGGCTTACGTTTCTTGGCATATACGTTCCTGTACTGTGACCAACCCGGACTGTTGGACCTTGAGTTTCCCTGACCGCCCTGCATTTAGCAGCGTAGGGGCTGTTGTCCAGTTGGGGTCTGCCGCCTAGGGCAGCACGCCAATTAGGCAGGTGCAGTGGGCTGGGTGGCAGTCAGAGCCCACTGCACCTCCTCTGCTGTGACATTTTCTCAGGCCGTACATTACTGCTCCCCACTTATCATGAACCCCATGACTGCACTGGTGGAGCAGATGTAGGGACTTACCCAGTTGGTCCAAGACCTGGCACTGAGGGTACAGTGCAGGAGACTTCCCCCTCTGTGGAACCCCCCATTCAGTTACCCAATAGGTTTTCAGGTGACAAGAAGGCCTTTCTGACTTTCAGGGAAGGATGTCGGCTGTATTTTCGACTCCGCCCACGCACCTCTGGTAATGAGGAACAGAGAGTGGGAATTGTCATGTCCCTACTCCAAGCGTCCCCCCCCAGGAGTGGGTGTTCTCACTACCCCCTGACTCTCCGGAATTGTCTTCGGTAGACAGATTTTTTAGCTCCTTGGGATTTCTCTTTGACGACCCTGATAGAGAGGTGGTGGCCAAGACTCAGCTCACCACCTTAAGGCAGGTTAAGAGGACTGTAGAGGAGTATGTCTCTGAATTTCGCTGCTGGTGTGTTCCTTCGGGGTGGAATGACCCAGCCCTCAGGTGCCAGTTCCGGGTAGGATTGGCTGACCATGTTAAGGACATGTTGATGGCTTATCCTATACTCTGGATGACGCCATCGCTTTGGCAGTTCAGCTGGACAGACGGTTTAGGGAAAGACGTCGGGAACAGACCCTTTCTCCGTTGCCCCGCCTTACTCCACTTCTCCGTTCTACCACCATCCTAGAACCTGCAAGTGTGGCAATACCACCTGAGGAACCTATGCAGGTTGGGGCCTCTTCAGCGAGTGATGTCAGTGACCGCAGGACCTCATGTCGCACCCAGGGACTGTGCTTCTACTGTGGCAGAGAGGGTCATCGCATCCGTGAGTGTCCTAAAAAGAAGCCCTGGCCGGAAAACTCCAGCGCCTAGGTGACTCGCGGGAAGGTCACCTAGGCGGACAGGTATTCTCTATGGGGTCAAAAAAGTTGTTGCTGCCAGTGAAAATTTCATATTTTTCTATGTGCAAATGTAGGAGTGCTTTTATAGATTCAGGATCAGCTTCCGATTTTGTGGACGTTTCATTCGCTAAGCGTCTGGGCCTTCCCTGGAGGCCTCTAGTGGATCCTATGGGGGTCGTGGCTATTGATTCTACCTGGCTAAGGGCAATATTTAGAGATGGGCGAATTTCTCAAAAATTTGATTCGCTGACTTCGCCGAATTTTCCGACAAAATTTGTTTCAATCCGAATTACTTCGAGACGAATCGCGTTAAAAAACAGCTATTTCCAGGCTGCACAGAGCCTGTAGGGTGCTGTAGAATGTTGTGCCATGCTTAAATATGCAGAGGGAGCTTGGTTTGGTCTTCATACAATGTTGTGTTTTAGTATGACACGCATATGACTGCCGCCGCTCTTAGAATCGCTTCACTATAAAATTCCCTGGGCACTTAAGAGGGCAAAACTGACCAAAAAACTGAAGCAGGAATGTAGCCTGATAAAGTCATGGCAGCGACAGCTGGAAAAAAACAAGCTGAGGGCTCAGGTGGCAACATCAGTGACAGAGTGTGAAGGTGACGGCAGCAGCCACAGCAGCAGCATGAGGTCAGACTGTGTCACTATGACAGAGTGTGTAGGTCACGGCAGCAGCCACAGCATCAGCATGAGGTCAGACAGTGGGACAATGACAGAGTGTGTAGGTCACCGCAGCAGCCACAGCAGCAGCCTGAGGTCAGACAGTGGCACAATGACAGAGTGTGTAGGTCACCGCAGCAGCCACAGCAGCAGCATAAGGTCAGACAGTGGCACAATGACAGATTGTGTAGGTGACCGCAGCAGCCACAGCAGCAGCATGAGGTCAGACAGTGGCACAATGACATTCTGAAGGGGGCAAAAGCAGGAGTAGGTCACAGAGTGGCACAATGACAGAGAGTGGAGGTGACGGCAGCAGCAGCATGAGGTAAGAGAGTGGCACAATGACATTCTGGAGGTGGCAAAAACAGGAGAAGCCACAGAGTGGCACAATGAAACAGTGTGTAGGTCACGGCAGCAGCCACAGCAGCAGCATGAGGTCAGACAGTGGCACAATTACATTGTGGAGGTGGCAAAAACAGGAGTAGGCCACAGAGTTGCACAATGACAGGGAGTGGAGGTGACGGCAGAAGCAGCATGAGGTCAGAGAGTGGCACAGTGACAGGGTGTGGAGGTGACCGCAGCAGCAGCAACAGCAGCAGCAGCATGAGGTCATAGAGTGGCACAATGACAGTGTGGAGGTGGGTGGCAATACCAGTCCCTGGTAAAGATGGTTGGTGGCAGATGGAGAAACTGTCAGCAGATGTGTGGCATCAGACGGGTGGCGGCATCAGAATAGTGGCTGAGGCAGGTAGTTTGAATCCAGACTAATTTCTCAAAGTTTGGGTGAGGCGTCATGGCTGATGTAATCTGACGCCTAAGGAAATCCTGGCCAATCCACACTTGATTCATCTTGACAAAGGTCAGTCGTTCCACATTTCCCGTGGACAAGCGGGGTCTCCTTGGGGTAACGATGGCCCCCGCCGCACTGAACACCCGCTCTGATGCCACACTACTGGCCGGGCAGGACAGCTTCTCCACTGCAAACTCGGCAAGTTGCAGCCACACATCCAATTTGGCTGCCCAGTAGTCCAGCGGATCTTCTAACTGTGCTGGATGAGTGCATCTGGACCGAGAGATGACAGCCAAGAGACACCGCTCCCGTCTGCAGAGGTGGTGGAGCCTTGACTGTCTGCAATGGCATGCGTGCCACTGGGCGCTGCTGCTGCTGTTGCTGCGGTGACTGGATGGACCACCAAATCTGAGCCACGTTTCTCCCAGGCCACCGGATGGTGACGCTGCATGTGGTGACGCAGGGCCGTGGTGCCAACGTTAGTTCCCTGGCCACGGTTCACTTTCTGCCCACAGATTCTACATATACCCATATTCGGCTCCTCCGGTGTCTTAGCAAAGAACTGCCACACCGCCGAGTAGCTGATTTTACCGCCAACGCTCCGCACTGAGTGACTACTACCGCCGCTGCCTCGCTGAGCCCCTGTGCCGCTACTTTCTTGGACCTGCGAAGCGGGTTTTCTACCCCGTGGCCACTTGGCTCCTGACCTCACACTGCTGCTACCCTGCTGACTCACGGCCACACAACCCACTTGCTGGCTGCGCCGCTGCCTGACGCGCAAGCTGACGCCCTCTTTTCCTGACGATGATGAAGCCCTTGCTTCACCCGGCTCCCAAGTGCGGTCGGCTACATCATCATCGATTTGTGTTTCATCGTCACTGCTGTCCTCATCACCGGTCTTGGTATGCAGAGGCTGACCCCTCACAACATGACCTCCCATGCCACTCTCAACATCTATACTTTGCCGCCTACTGCAAGAAGCAGGGGATATTGGCCCCATTTCTTCGCTGCCAAGTAGCTGCTGACTGCCCTTCTCAAATTGTTCATCCTCGCTGTATAGTGGCGCTGAGCCCAGACCACATAGTAGATCTCTGGCTGAGGGAACCGGATGGGACAGAGGCGGGTTGAGGACAGGTGAGGGCCGCTGACCTGCTCCCGGGCCATGCCAACTAAGGGTTGTGTCTGACGTTCCCACCGACTCTTGGCTGGGGTTGTCAGATGTCATCTGGGAGGAAGTGGATGACCTAGTCAACCAATCAAGAACCATTGGGTTGCTGAACAACACACGGCCGCTAGATGACACCGGCAGTTCTGGCCTCACCGAGTGACCCCTGCTGCGATGTCCCCTTGCTGTGCTGCGACCTGGGCCTGCTCCAGGAATGTTTGTGCCACTGCCACTCGCAGATGAAGAGCCTGCCACCTCTCTGTCTGACATACTGTTTGTTCTAAAATGTACAGACACTGTTTGATGAAGATATCTGTATATGATAAATACACACCCTGTATTTGACTCCAAATGAACCCACTAACAAGCTTGGGTAACCCTTGGATATAAATTGCGCTCCACAAATGGGCAGGAAAAATTTACTTGTATGTGCCGTTTAAAAACACTGTGTATTTTACTGAATATAAAAGCACAAACAGGCTTAATTAACCTTCGGATATGAATTATGCTACAGGCAAAAGTTCTTCTTTGGCGGTGAAAAACAATGTTTATTTTACTGAATACAACTGCAGAAAAATACTTAGTTAACCCTTGGATGTAAATTGCGCAAAAGAAATGTGCTGCCAACAATTACCAGCTTTGTAGCGTGTTAAAACGGCGTGTATTTTACGGAACACAACAACAGAAAAACTCGTAATTAACCTTCGGATATGAATTATGCTACAGCCAAAATTTCTTCTTTGGCAGTGAAAAACAAAGTTTCTTTTACTGAGTACAACTGCAGAAAAATACTTAGTTAACCCTTGGATGTAAATTGCGCAAAAGAAATGTGCTGCCAACAATTACCAGCTTTGTAGCGTGTTAAAATGGCGTGTATTTTACGGAACACAACAACAGAAAAACTCGTAATTAACCTTCGGATATGAATTATGCTACAGCCAAAATTTCTTCTTTGGCGGTGAAAAACAACGTTTCTTTTACTGAATACAACTGCAGAAAAATACTTAGTTAACCCTTGGATGTAAATTGCGCAAAAGAAATGTGTTGCCAACAATTACCAGCTTTGTAGCGTGTTAAAACGGCGTGTATTTTACGGAACACAACAACAGAAAAACTTGTAATTTACCTTCGGATATGAATTATGCTATAGGCAAAATTTCTTCTTTGGCGGTGAAAAAGGACGTTTCTTTTACTGAATACAACTGCCGAAAAATATTTAGTTAACCCTTGGATGTAAATTGCACAAAAGAAATGTGCTGCCAACAATTACCAGCTTTGTAGCGTGTTAAAATGGTGTGTATTTTACGGAACACAACAACAGAAAAACTTGTAATTAACCTTCGGATATGAATTATGCTACAGGCAAAATTTCTTCTTTGGCGGTGAAAAAGAACGTTTCTTTTAGTGACCACAACAGCAGAACAACGCTTAATTAACCCCTGGATCTAAATTGCGCAAAATAAATGAGCAACCAAAAATTAAGTGGTATTTGGATTGTAAAAATGCTGTTTCTTTAACTGAATACAACAGCAACAGGCTTAGATAACCCTTGGATATTCAATGTGCTCAAGAACTGAGCAGATAGCATTAAAATGTATATGCAGCTGAATTGGACGCACACTGGACTTCAGTTCCAATACCCCACAAAATCAGAATTAGAACGTAAGAGAAGCAGTCTCTGAGACAAGCTGTGACACCCCCAAAAAATCGCTGTATAAAAGTGAGTTCTTTAGTATGAGATATTATAAGCAGCAGCGGTAGCACCTTCCCTACACAGCACAGTGAGAGCGGTGTGAGCTGCCAGCGTCGCGCCCGGACTTATATAGTGCGGTGACATCACAGAATCCCGCCGGTCCCTGATTGGCTTCATCTCCGCACATGTCATGTAGGCTACGCCTTTCTTCCTCCCAGACTTCTTTGCCCCATGGAATGCCATGTGCTCGCAGCCAATTTTTCAATTAAAAACACGAATTGTTCCCGCGAATCACCCCAAACTTCGACTTCGTTCATAATCGAAGTTTTCCTGAAATTCTAAACCAATTACACTTCGTTAGAATCAATTCACCCATCTCTAGCAATATTCAGTATTGCACCCCAGAACTTGAGGTGCTAGTTGGGTCTATTCATAAGGAGAAGTGTATACTGTTCATCATGGAGGGCTTACCCGCTGATGTTATATTGGGGTTGCCCTGGCTTCAGAAACACAATCCTTTGATTGATTGGGAGTCTGGAGAGTTAATTAGGTGGGGAAAGCAGTGTTTTGACAAATGTCTCCCTATTGTTCTTGGTAATGTGGAAGTAGAGTTGATTCCTGCCTTTATTCGTGATTTTGCTGAGGTGTTTTCAAAAATCCAGTCTGAGAGGTTACCCCCGCATGGGTCCTATTATTGTGCCATCAAACTGTTGCCTGGGGTAAGGTTTGCTAAAGGCAGGATAAATAACTTGTCAGGTCCAGAGAGAACCGCTATGAAGCAATACATTATTGAGAGTCTACAGAAAGGTCACATCCGGCCTTCAGTGTCTCCTATAGGTGCAGGCTTCTTCTTTGTTAAGAAAAAAGATGGAAGTCTCTGCCCATGCATTGATTATCGTGAGCTCAAAAAAATAATGGTAAAGAATCAATATCCCTTACCATTGATTCCTGACCTTTTTAATCAAATCCAGGGGGCTAAATGGTTTTCCAAGCTGGACCTAAGAGGGGCTTTTAACTTTATTCGTATCAAGAAGGGGGATGAGTGGAAGACCGCATTTAATACTCCAGTGGGCCATTTTAAATATCTTGTTATGCCTTTTGGGTTGCATAATGCTCCCGAAGTCTTCCAGAACCTGGTAAACGATGTTTTCAGAGAACTCATTGGTCATTGTATGGTTGTATATCTAGATGACATTTTAATTTATTCACAGGACTGGCCGTCACATGTTAAACATGTGTGGCAGGTTTTGCAAATCTTGAAGATTAACAGTTTATTTGTCAAACTTGAGAAGTGTGTTTTCGGAGTTCAGGAGGTACCTTTCCTGGGATTTGTTTTGACTCCTAACCCGTTTCGCATGGATCCCGGGAAGGTTCAGGCAATTCTTGATTGGGTTTGTCCTTCCTCCCTTAAAGCCTTGCAGCGGTTCCTAGACTTTGCTAACTATTATCGAAAAGTTATCCGAAATTTTTCTGTTTTCGTTCGGCCACTGACTAAAAAAGGGGTTAATATCAGTAACTGGCAACCAAAAGCCTTAGAAGCTTTCAAAAGGCTTAAGCAGTGTTTTGTCACTGCCCCAGTGTTGGTTCAAGCGGGCTATACCAAACCCTTTGTCGTTGAGGTCGATGCTTCTGAGTTCGGAGCAGGGGCAGTCCTATCTCAGGGGTCGACCGCCCTGACCAATCTTCAGCCATCTGCTTTCTTTTCCCGTAAATTATCCTCGGCCTTCGAGGAATGGTGCCACTTCCTCGAGGGTGCCAAACACCAAGTCACGGTCTTTACAGATCATAAAAATCTTACCTTTCTAGAGAATGCTAAAAGGCTAAACCCACGTCAGGCATTGTTCTTTACTCGCTTTAATTTTGTCGTCACTTACAGACCAGGATCTAAAAAATGTTAAAGCTGACGCTTTATCTAGAAGCTTCTGTGCCAGTCACTCACCTCGGGAGGATCCAGTACCTATATTACCCAAGGAGACAATTGTCTCAGCCATGTCCCCCGATTTAGCCACTGAGATTAAGACACACAAGGACATGGGACCTGCTACTTGTCCGGCTTCTAGAGTCTTTGTCCACACTCAGTTTCGGCTACGGTTGTTAAAGGAATTGCATGATTCTGTATTATCCGGACATCCTGGAGTGTCTGGCACAAAGAGGCTCATCTCTTGCAAGTACTGGTGGCCTTCATTGTATCGTGATGTGGAGGCCTACGTGGCAGCGTGTGTGACATTTGTGCTCAGGCAAAGGTTCCCAGAACTCGTTCTCCTGGGGCACTTTGCCCCCCCTATACCCGAGCACCCATGGACCCACATCTCCATGGACTTTATGACCGATCTTCCTACCTCTGAGGGTAAGACAGTCATTTGGGTGGTGGTGGATCGTTTTAGTAAGATGTGTCATTTGGTTCCATTAGAGGTTTGCCGTCGTCCAAGAAGCTTGCCGAGCTTTTCATCAAACACATTGTCAAACTACATGGGTTACCCGAGAATATTGTTTCGGACAGAGGGGTCCAATTTGTGTCCCGTTTCTGGAGATCTCTCTGTAAGGCTCTTGGTATCACCCTATCCTTCTCCTCGGCTTTCCACCCTGAGACTAATGGGCAGACGGAGAGGGTGAACCAAACCATTACACAAAAACTTTGTTGTTTTGTCTCTGATCAGCAGGCGGAATGGGTTAAATACTTACCGTTAGTGGAATTCGCGATTAATAATCAGGATAATAGTTCATCTGAGGTCTCTCCATTTTTTTGCAACTATGGTTTGCACCCGAGACATGCATCTTTATCCAGCGCTACGTCCGATCACAATGGGGTGGATGCTATCATTAAAGGTCTGTGCACAGTCTGGGCCCAAGTTCAGAAGAACTTGGTCAACGCCCAGAGCATCCAAAAAAGTAAGAGTGACAAGAGACGTCTTTGCTCTAGTGGTTTTGCTGTGGGGAATAAGGTTTGGTTGTCCACCCAAAATCTTCACCTAAAAGTGTCTTGCGGTAAATTAGCTCCACGATTTGTGGGTCCTTATGTGGTGCAGGAAGTGGTGAACCCGGTGGCATACCGTCTTAAGTTACCTCCCTCCCTCTGGGTTCATAACGTTTTTCACCAGTCACTGTTAAAGAGGTATATTCTGTCTCCGACTTCACCTTCTATCCCCCCTCCTCCTGTTAGTGTAGAGGGTCAGTTGGAATATGAAGTCGCCCATATCTTAGACTCCTGTAGAGTGCAGAGGTCCTTACAGTACATTGTCCACTGGAAGGGTTATGGTCCGGAGGAGAGGTTGTGGGTTCCGGCCAGGTTCATCCACGCTGAATCTTTAATCAGGGAATTCCACTACTCTCACCCGGACAAACCCGAATCAGGGAAGGGTCCAGTGGCCCCTCCTAAAAGGGCTGGTACTGTCATGGCGCACATTTCCGCTGTGAAGCAGCAAGGCACGGTCGGGGTGTAACGGATTGGTGGATTCGCTGGACCACCGCAAGCGATGATAGTTAAGCCACGCCAGGGAGCAGAGTCTAAGTAGCCCCCGGTATTCATCAGAGCCTGCCGCAAAGCGGGATGGACTTGCTGCGGCGAAAGGCTACGAGGTCGCTACCCCTGACGTGACTTGCTTGCGATGGTGGCCGGGGTAATGCGTGGTACAGAATCGTAATCCGAAGACGAAGTCGGGGACAGGCAGGAGGTCAGGACGGGCGGCAGAGGTTCGTGGTCAGAGACGGGCAGACGGTCAGGGCAGGCGGCAAACAGGCAAGGTCAGGAAACGTAGTGGAACGGACTGGTACACGGGTAATCAATACGGAACTCCAACACTCTCAAAACACATTAAACGCACACCAACAATCTGGCAGAGAGTGTAGGAGGCGTATACCATCTATAGGACCAGCGGCCGGCAATTGACAAATTACCGGTTCGCTGGCCCTTTAAATCCAGACCAGCCGTCGCGTGCGCGCCCTAAGTAGCGTTTACCAGTGCAGCGGCTGGGACCGGCAGGAGCAGAGAGCACAGGAGCGTGGACGGGTAAGTGTACTGTCGCCTGAGCCTGGGTTGCAAAGGGGTGGTCGCAGGCGGCCGTGGCACCTTTTTTTGGAATTTAGAGAGGAGGTCAGAGGACAGATTGGCCTCACGAATGCTGCTCCGACCTGAACCCATACCAGTCAATAAGAAAGAACAGCTTCCCCCTCACTGTTTTTTCCGCCAGCACCTCCTTGACCTCAAAGATGTTATCAGAGTTGGCCACAGGAGAAGGCGAGACAGATCCATGGGAGATGCGGTTCAGCACCACAGGCTGGAGGAGAGAAACATGGAAGGCGTTCAGGATACGCAGAGTAGGAGGCATGCGGAGCTTGTAGGACGCCAGGTTCAGTTGCAGAAGTACAACAAAAGGGCCCAAATACTTAGAGCCTAACTTATAACTGGGCACCTTGAAACGAATATATTTGGCGGACCACCAAACTCTATCACCCGGCTTAAATAGGGGCAGAGTTCTACAGTACCTGTCAGCCTGGACCTTGGTGCGAACGGAGGCCCAAAGAAGGGCTTGTCGTGTGACTTGCCAGAGTGCCTTGATGTCATGCACTTGGGCATCCACGGCAGGGATGTGACACGTGGTAACCAGAGGGAGAGGCGGGCGGGGATGTTGCCCAAACACAATAAAAAAAAGAGAGGCCCCAGCGGATTCCGAGTCTAAGGAATTGTACGAGAATTCCGCCCAAGGGAGGAGGTCAGACCAGTTATCCTGACGGGCGGATACAAAATGTCGTGGGTGGGTTTACCTAAAACTTGGTTAACCCTCTCTACCTGCCCGTTAGTTTGAGGGTGTAAGCAGACGAGAAGTCTAGCTGAACCTGCAACTGACCACATAGAGCCCGCCAGAATCTCGATACAAATTGGACCCCCCTATCCGAGACGACATGCAACGGGAGGCTTTGTAGTCAAAAAATGTGGTGAAAAAAGTGCTGGGCCAGCTGAGGGGCAGAGGGTAACCTGGGCAGAGGAACAAAGTGAGCCATCTTCGAGAATCTATCGGTCACCACCGAAATGACCATGTTTCCAGAGGAGGTTGGGAGACCCGTATCCAAGTCCATGGTTACATGGGACCAAGGTCTTTCAGGCACCAGGAGAGGCTGAAGCAGACTCGCGGGTCTGAGATGAGGGACTTTATTATGGGCACAGGAGGTACAGGCCAGGACAAAGTCTCTAACATCTTGCGCGAAGGTGGGCCACTAATAGTAACGAGAGACTAATTGCAGGGACTTGTGGACTCCAGGAGGACCAGCTGTTCGTGAGGAATGTCCCCACTTCAGGATTCGAGGCCGCATGGCAGGGCGTACGTAAGTCTTCCCAGGAGGTAGATGTTGAAGGTCCACAGGGGCCGCCGTGAGGAGTCGTTCTGGAGGACTTATGTCCTGTAGAGGCGGCTCCAGGCCCACTGTGTCCGAGGATCTAGAGAGGGCATCTGCTTTGACATTCTTCCCAGCTGGCCGAAAGTGAAGGCGAGAATCAAAGCGGGCGAAAAAGAGCGACCTCCTGGCTTGTCGAGGATTCAGATGTTGAGCAGATTGAAGGTAAAGAAGATTTTTATGATCGTTGAAGATATCGATGGGGTGGCGAGCCCCCTCCAGCAAGTGCCGCCATTCTTCTAGGGCCAACTTAATGGCCAGTAGATCGCGATCACCGATTGTGTAATTTTTTTTTGGCTGGGGTGAAGGTTTTGGAAAAGAAACCGCAAGTACGCAGAGGAGGACTTCTGAAGGAGGACAGCGCCTGCACCTAGTGAGGAGGCGTACACTTCCAGGACAAACGGACGCTGCGGGTCCGGGCGAGACAGAACAGGAGCTGAAGTGAATGCTGATTTAAGGCGATCAAAGGCTTCTTGGGCTTCCGGAGGCCAGGATTTAGGGTTGGCATTCTTCTTCGTAAGAGCCACCAGCGGGGCCACGAGCGTGGAGAAATGCGGAACAAACTGTCTGTAATAGTTTGCAAACCCCAAAAAGAGTTGGATGGAACGAAGGCCCACTGGTCGAGGCCACTGTAAGACCGCTGAAAGCTCAGAGGGATCCATCTGGAGACCCTGATCCGAGACGATGTACCCTAGAAAGGGCAATGAGGTGTGTTCAAACAAGCATTTCTCCAGTTTGACATATAACTGGTGGCTACGGAGACGTCTGAGCACCTGGCGGACGTGATTGCGGTGAGTCTCTAGATCAGGAGAGAAGATTAAAATGTCATCCAGGTAGACAATAACACAGACATAGAGAAGATCGCGGAAGATCTCGTTGACGAAATTCTGGAACATCTCCGGAGCGTTGCAGAGGCCAAATGGCATGACGAAATATTCAAAGTGGCCATCTCGGGTATTAAAGGCCGTTTTCCATTCGCCGTCTTCACGGATACGAATCAAGTTGCATGCTCCAACTTGGAAAAAGTTTTTGTGCCACGCAGGCGATCAAACAGCTCCGAGATCAGAGGCAGGGGGTATCGATTTTTTATAGTGATTTTATTGAGTCCGCGATAATCGATACAGGGCCGGAGAGTACCATCTTTCTTTTCAACAAAGAAAAAAACGGCCCTCGCAGATGAGGAAGACTTGAATCTAAAGCCTTTACGGAGATCCTCCTGGACATATTCAAACATGGACTTAGTCTCCGGGACAGAAAGAGGATAGACTCTGCCTCGGGGGGGGATATTAAGGGGTTTTGAAAAAGGCCAATAGAACAGTCGAAGGGCCGGTGGGGGGAAAAGAGTTTGGGGCCTGTCTTCAAAAAGACTGGCAGATCCTGGTAAGGAGGGGGCCCCCCGGTAAGGTTTTCGTAGATTTTAAAAGGGGCGGGTTTAAGGGACGGAGTACGGGAAGGCATCGCGAGGGGCCGTGGGACCCCAAGGGAAAAACCTCCCCGGTTCCATCTAAGGGGGGGGCATGGCCCTCGCAACCAAGGGAGGCCCACGAGAATTTCAAAGAGGAGGGGTCGTATAATTTGAACCGTGTTAGCCTAATAGTGAGAAGATGAAGAAATCAGGGATACCTTTTAGAGGCAATGAGTATATTGATATGAGCTTTCGAGGGGACTACTCCCTTTTTCAACTTTATACAACAAACTGAAAATACACAGACTTTTTTTCACAAAGACATGGACTTAAAAGGGACTTAAGTTTTTAAAAATAAAAAAAAGCAATTATTAGACATTTTTACAACATTAAAGAAAAAAAACAGTCGGGAAACTTTGGGGCAAAAAGGGATGACCATAATTATTTCTTATCTTTTAAATGAATCGGGGGAGATTTGTTGCTCCACTTTTTACACAATTTTACAGAAGTGCTAAATTTTAACCCATTTTGCAGATTTTACATTTGAAATAATTATTTTCCCCATTCCTTCCTCTCCCTCTGATCTTAAAATTTCCCTTTAAAGTCGAAACCCTAAAATTTTCCATGGGTGATTTCTCCAGAGAAATGTCGCCACTCAATCATTTCTGCTTTGAAAAGGTAAGTTGATTCAGCGCTGACTATCTTGCCTTTTTCCCCCCCAAAAAAAAAGGGCCTTGGTCCATTGCACACAAAAGATTATATACACCACATTCTAACCGCGGGAAAAAATGCCCCCCTTTATTCTGTGCACCTTTTGGTTTTGGGACAGGTACACGTCACATTGGGTTGGCCTGGGGTCTTGCACCTGTTTCTCAGCGGGGTGAGTGCCATTTTCATTGGGGCCTTCTACGCCCCCCAATAATGCGCCACGGGTTTTGGTTCCGAAAGGAAAAAAAGGGGGACGGAATTGTCTTTGATTTTTTTGTCCCAGTAGCACAGGTTTTAAATTCCTTGGCAATCTTTCGTGGATCTCCATTGTGGGTTGTAGGTGACAACTAGGGGGACTCTTCCATTCTGGGGCTCTTTGTAGTAATGACAATCTTTTTGAGCTGCTTTTGCTGATTTGGTTTTTTCAATTTTGGTTTACCAAGTTTGAGAAATTTCGTCCTCAGATCCAAAGGTGCTTTTTCCCTCGCTTTGTCCCAGCAAAAACGATTGTATCTAAGCCTGGGGTGTAAATAGCTTCTTGTGTGCTTGGGGGTTTAAGCTGTCCCTTTCCCAGGTAAGGGGCCTTGTCTTGGGTTTTTGTATACTTATTGAAGCTGGGGTCTTTAATGTGTATTGTGTACCAAAAGTGATTTTGCTCTCTGAATAAAGTTTAAGGTTAAAGGGGGGGTGAAATTATTGAAGTCATTAGGGAAAAGAATTAGGGGCCCCCTCCCCGCATCCAGATACAATGAATCATCAATATAAAAGGAGGGACTCATGGGTTTTTTGTTCTGTTGAAAAAAATGCTCCTTCCCGTGCCCCATAAAGAATTTCTATGGGGGGCACATCTGACCCCATTGAATTCCCATTTTTCTGTAATACAGGTCTTCTCCAAAAGTAAAATAGTTTTGGCGAGTATGAACTTGAAAACGTGTGACTGTTTTTTGGGGGGCTTTTTTCCTAGGGCATCTACATCGCAAACCACCTTTTGGGGGGGAAGTTTGTAACAAGGATTCTACTCCATTGGCCCAAAAAGGTGCCCGGAAAAAGGGGCCGAGGCATTAGTTTGTTAAAAAGGGCTTTTGTTTCCCGGATGTACTTGGAGTATCTTTGACTTTGGGTTCTAGGAGATTTTCCCCCCCAACCTGAGAATTTCTTCATGTCCCAAGCCCAAATGATGGCCTCCCAGGGTTGCCTCTTTAGGGTCTTGGGGGGCATATAGAACACCCCCGGGTTGGGTCCCTGGGGTAGCAATTCCACCTGCTTCCCCGGGCCTAATTGGTTTTAAACCCCAATCTGCAAGCCCCAAATTCAAGGTAGGGGCGCAGTGAGAACCGAAAGCATCTTTAGGGATTCGCCACTGACGGAGGATTTGAACATAGGTTTCTGCAGAGGGGTCACTGGGAGACGAAATTTGGACACCAGCGCGTGGCTTACAAATTTCCAGCGGAGCCGGAATCAAGGAAGGAGGTGGCTTGAAAGGTGCTGTCCGGCGAAACTCCACAGAGTACGGGAATGGTCAGTAGGGGTGAGGCCGCTCTGACACCTAGGGATGCCTCTCCTGTGAGCCCTAGGTGCGAGAGTTTCCCGGGCGCACCCGACAGTCCCCAATGAAGTGGCCAGAACCGCCACAGTGGAAGCACAGCTGCCTCTGACGACGCTGCGAGCGTTCTTCCTGGGTCGGGTGGTCTCTATCTACCTGCATGGGTTCGTCTTCAGGAACCATTGGCGGAGGAAGTGGAGGTCGTTGGAAAACGGGAGCCAGATGAGGTAGCTGCCGTGGTCGGACGACCTCCCGTTGGAGGCGGAGCTCTTGTTGTCTCTCGGCAAACCGAATATCAATGCGGGTGGCTAACCGAATCAGTTCGTCCAGAGCGGATGGCAGATCCCGACCAGCGAGCTCGTCTTTAATACGCCCAGAAAGGCCTTGCCAGAAGGTCGCCACCAAAGCCTCATTATTCCAGTCCAGCTCCGAGGCTAGGGTGCGGAACTACACGGAGTACTGACCCACAATAGAGTCGCCCTGACGGAGACGGAACAGAGCTGTGGCAGCGGAAGAGGTGCGGCCAGGTTCCTCGAAGATGGCGCGGAACCCCTGGAGGAAGGTTTGCAGATTTGCTGTCAACGGATCTCCTCTGTCCCATAGCGGAGTGGCCCAGGCCAAGGCTTCCCCCGATAAGAGGCTAATTATAAAGGCCACCTTAGCCCGCTCGGTAGGGAACTGATTCCCCACCATCTCAATGTGGATGGAGCATTGACTGATAAAGCCACGGCACTTCTTAGGGTCTCCATCATAGCGTGAGGGAAGCGGCAGATGCAGAGATGGTCCCGATGCAGGAGCAGGTAGAGAAACGGCTGCAGGAGCAACTGGTGCTGGCTTGGCGGCAGCAGCCGCAGGCGGATGTAGATGGGCTGCAAGGTTCTGCATCATGGCCGCGAGCTGGTCAATACGCTGGCTCTGCTGGGCGACAGCTGTCGTGACGTCCTGGAGATCGAGCAAAGCTACACTGGTGAAATTCATGGCCAGATTGTTCTGTAACGGATTGGTGGATTCGCTGGATCACCGCAAGTGATGATAGTTAAACCACGCCAGGGAGCGGAGTCTAAGTAGCCCCCGGTATTCACCAGAGCCCGCCGCAAAGCGGGATGGACTTGCTGTGGCGTGAGGCTACCAGGTTGCTATCCCTGATGTGACTTGCTTGCGATGGCGGCCGGGGTAATGCGTGGTACAGAATCGTAATCTGGAGACAAAGTCGGGGACAGGCAGGAGGTCAGGACGGGCGGCAGAGGTTCGTGGTCAGAGACGGGCAGACGGTCAGGGCAGGCGGCACCCGCGCCAGCCCCCATGACAAGGGGTTAATCCCTCTGGTCAGTCGACACACCCAGGGAGAGGCTGGGCTGATGAGCTTAGGAGTGACAGCTCAGCTCCTAATCAAGTCAGAGGGTGTGTCGCACCAATCGTCTGCTGGGACGGGCTCTGGGCACCTCATTTAAACTCCCTCATTTCTGTTAGTCCTTGCCTGAGAAAGGTTTTCCCCTTGCTATTTCCTGCGTATCCTGTTTGTTTTTGCTCTCCTGATTTCTGACCTCTGCTCACTTCCTGACCTTGCCTTTGCCTCCAACTTTGTACTGTGCTCCTGACCATGTTTGACCCCGGCTTGTTTCTGACCATCCTTTTGGCTTACGTTTCTTGGCATATACGTTTCTGTACTGTGACCGACCCGGACTGTTGGACCTTGAGTTTCCCTGACGGCCCTGCACTTAGCACTGTCGTCCAGTTGGGGTCTGCCGCCTAGGGCAGCACGCCAAGTAGGCAGGGACGGTGGGCAGGGTGGCAGTCAGGGCCCACTACACCTCCTCTGCTGTGACAGGTATGGTGTATTATTCAGTAACTATGTTGTAGTGATATGTGGCCATGGTCATAATATGTGGTGGTATGTTTCAGTCACTATATGGTAATGATATGTAGTGATGTTATTCAGTCACTATGTGGTGGTATTAGTCAGTCACTATGTGGTGGTGATATGCGGTCATGGTGTGGCAATATTTTATCTTAGTAGAATTATTGGTAATATTTGCCTTGGGATTCTGGTTTTGTTTAGTGATGTATGGCCATTTGGTGAATGTATGGCCATTATTCAGTGGTTTTATACCTCTTTGGATATTTTTGTTTACATAAAAGGTATTATTTGTTGAGGGGAACATATATCTTTAGACTTGTTATGATTACCACCTGGTGTCCTACTGCAATTAGGTGAGGAAAACTCAAAATCCCCAGCATCCCATCTTTATTACAGGTTAGTGTGATGATGTCTTCATACCAGTCTGTATAAATTGAAGCCAGACTGGGTACTACAGAGGTGGCAGAAGCAGGGAAACACAGTACAGTAGCTTTGGGGTGAGTCCAGAACCAATTAATGTTGTATGTTGAGGGACCACTCTATCAAATTCTGTGAAATTGCAAAAACCTCTTAAGGGCAGTGGTTCAGGCTTCTTCATCTTTGAGAAGTAAATCAGAGTTTTTAGGCTAAAGTTCATTTAATACTTGTTACTGGAATAAATGTTATTAGCATTTTTTTTTATTACTTCTGCATGTTGTCTTCTACTCATGATAAAATAAACAATTACTGGATAAGAGCACTACCAGCAGGACACTAGACAACATTAAAGTTGGTCTTGGGATGGCTGGAATATTTGCCATTAAGTTCACATCTGCCGATTCCTCCCTAATGTCATTTAAACAATATCATAACTAATCTTTTCCTCATCCAGCTATAATTAAAACTTTCATATTAAATGTCAAAATACATTAAAAGTGAAATGGAAACACTGACACACTGGGTAATGATGACCTTTACCTCCGGCCAGTTGGAAGGCTGAGCTGAGAATATCCAGGGAGCACACCAAGAGATACAAGAACCCTAAAAGCAATGGAATCTTCACAAGACACTTGCCCATACATTTGACCTTGTCCCAGCTTCCACGCTCTGCAATAGAGTTCAGTCATTCTTGAAGGAATTGATTCCATATTGTCAGGCTCTTTCAGAGCCCAAATGTTATTTTAAGGCAATATATATTATTACAGTTTTAAGGCTAAACATATTTCTGCTTTTGGACTTCCTTCTATTCTCATTATGCTTTTTTCACTTTAACATTAAAATGGTTATTCCAGCTGGATAACCCCTCCTGTAAAGCAAACTTGCCTAGTTGATCAGCTGTTCTCTTCAGGTTTATCTGCTGTAACCCCTGTAAATGCAGTATTCTATGTTATCTATGCAGCCAAGTACATTAAACAAATCGAAAATTAAATGTGTAGGGAGAAAAAATACAAATGAAAATAAGTTTTTTAAAGACAAAAAATATATATGCAAAATATGATAAATAAAATGTTAATAGAACAGATAGTCACAAGACTTACATAGTAACAACATAAGACAAGGGATCAGTTAAAAAACATAAATGACACCATAACTAAAGAAAAACATGCAATTCTTTTCAAGACTGAGTCGAGCTGCGCTTTTGAAACACGCAGCGGCGATCTGTCATATGAACGCCACTCTCTGTTCCTCATAGACAGCAGTGCTAATCTCACTGCTAATTGTTTAGATCCGTCTTGGGGACCAACAATGCGGACCCCAAGACGGATCATAAAAGCGCTTGTAACACGGAGTGTATACTCCGTGTGAACAAGCCCTAAAACCCACGGGGATACATAAACACAACCCCCAAACATTCGATGCATAAATATCCCTATAAATACATGATTATATATATATATATATATATATATATATATATATATATATATATATATACACACATACATACAGAAATGAGACCATGGTCAGATACATACCGAAATGATCAATATATAATCACTCCTAACCTAATGATGCCGCTGCTGATCACATGACCTGTCTACAGGAAATGCTCTGTCACATGATCTTAGTATGTCATAAGAGAAACCATAATAACAAGAGTTTAGCGCCAGATATGTAAATCAGCATCATAGAACAGAAGACAAGCACCGTGTCCTGCTCCCACAGACTGCAACACAGAGTGAGAGCTGGCGCTGAATCAACTCTCAGACTTCAGTATATTAGTTATCAATAGTATCGAGGCTCACAAAGATCTAAAACAGACATTGAATCTTACCCAAAAGATACCTATATTAAACTCCCACTGTTATTATACAGTGAAAGAAATAATTATTTGATCCCTTGCTGATTTTGTAAGTTTGCCCACTGCCAGACATGAACAGTCTATAATTTTAAGGGTAGTTAATTTTAACATTGAGAGAAAGAATATCCAAAATAAAATCCAGAAAATCACATTGTATAAATTATATAAATTTATTTGCATTTTGCTGAGAGAAATAAGTACTTGATCCCCTAGTCAAACCTCTACAACATGGGCAAGACCAAAGAGCTTTCTAAGGATGTCAGGGACAAGATCATAGACCTGCACATAGCTGAAATGGACTACAAAACCATAAGTAAGATGCTGGGTGAGAAGGAGACACAGGCAGATGGGACCACAGTCACCAAGAAAACCATTGGTAACACATAACGCCAATGTTTTAAAATCCTGCAGTGCCCGCAAGGTCCCCCTGCTCAAGAAGGCGCATGTGTAGGTCCATCTGAAGTTTGCCAATGAACACCTGGATGATTCTGTGACTGATTGGGAGAAGGTGCTGTGGTCAGATGAGACAAAAATTGAGCTCTTTGGCATTCGCCGTGTTGGGAGGAAGAGAAATGCTGCTTATGACCCAAAGAACACCCTCCCCACTGTCAAGCATGGAGGTGGAAACATTATGTTTTGGGGTGTTTGTCTGCTAAGGGCACAGCACTACTTCACCGCATCAGTGGGAGAATGGATGGAGCCCTGTACCGTACAATCCTGAGTGACAACCTCCTTCCCTCCGCCAGGACATTAAAAATGGGTCATGGCTGGGTCTTCCAGCAAGACAATGACCCAAAACATACAGCCAAGGCAAACAAGTAATAGCTTAAAAAGAAGCACATTAAGGTCATGGAGTGGCTTAGCCAGTCTCCAGACCTTAATCCCATAGAAAACTTAAGGAGGGAGTTGAAGATCTGAGTTGCCAAACGACAACCTCAAAATCTTAATGATTTAGAGATGATCTGCAAAGAGGAGTGGACCAAAATTCCTCCTGACATGGTGCGCAAACCTCATCATCGACTACAAAAACCGTCTGACTGCTGTGCTTGCCAACAAGGGTTTTGCCACCAAGCATTAAGTCTTGTTTGCCAGAGGGATCAAATACTTATTTCTCACTGCAAAATGCAAATAAATGTATATAATTTATACAATGTGATTTTCTGGATTTAATTTTTGATATTCTATGTCTCATTTTAAAATTAACCTACCCTTAAAATGATAGACTGTTCGTGTCTTTGTCAGTGGGCAAACTTACACAATCAGCAAGCTTTTAAATAATTATTTCCTTTACTGTATATACCTAATAATTAAAAAAAAAACTTATAGTGAATATAGACATGTGTACAAGGGCCGGCCCTTATCTCACCACAAAAGGATCACAATAAGAGATCCCTCTTAGTGAAATAATAATAAATACATGTTCCTGACCTAATAAATAGGGATTTCCAAGTAGGTCATATGCACATAAACAACTTAAAGTGTAATTATGGATCGCTCACCCACTCGCAGCAGTGCTTGTATTCCGGTTCAGTGCTGGTAAGTAGCTTCTGCTGCAATCCCCACAGCACACGGATTAGCTGCCGGCTAACAAAGGGTCCGGCACAGTCACGGTAGAAGCAGACAAACTTTTACTTTATTGAAAATCCATAAAAGTTTTTCCTGCTTTTTAGCTGTTTGTCTCTGGACTTTTATGGATTTTCAATAAAGTAAAAGTTTTTCTGCTTCTACCGTGACTGTGCTGGATCCTTTGTTCATATGCACATAAATTCTTACCAAACCAAAAAAACGATGAGAGAAAAATAATAAAAGTAATAATAATACATATAAGTGCAACCAATAAAGGTGCAAGATGACGTATGCAAAAAATAGCATACATAAAAAGTAAACAGGTGCAAAAAATTGACATGTATAAAAAATATTTATTTTTTATAGTAATATAAATAATGAGAAAACAAAAATGGAAAATAATTAGTGTACCAATAACTGGTACAGGTAAAGTGCAGGCAAAGACAAAATGTGCAAAATGACATATGCAAAAAATAACATATATAGAGGATGAGCAAAAAGGTGAGGTGTAAAAAGTGATGAAATTGTTGAATTAGAACAAAAAAATACAATAACGGAGATACTTTTTTATAATAAGAATAATAATAAGAGGGCAAAAATGTAAATAAAAGTGTATCAATAACTAGCACATCTTAGTGCAGACAAAGGCAAAATATGTGCAAAGTGACATATGCAAAATGACATATGCAAAAGATAACATATGTAAAGGATAAGGAAAAAATAACATGCATAAAAAATGATGTGCCAAAAGTGATGAAATGATTGAATGAGACTAAAAATAGAAACAAATAAAGCCAAAAATATAGAAGATACAATAACTGAGATAAAAGATAAAAAGGAGAAAATGACATGCAGGTCATCTTCTATTACAAACCTTTTGTACATAATTCTCAAGTGTTGACTTGTTCTAGCAAGTCTGGATGTGCCAGTGCAGGACATTTTTTAAGGTATTTTTTAAAACATTTTTCTGTATGTTGTTTCATACCAACCAGGCAGGTATTGCCTTTTGCCTTGAAATCCATCATAAATCTCAAAGAAAATGAGAAAGAATCCTGTAAAACATACAGAAAAAATTAAACTACAACGCTAAAAAATTAGTTCCACAAGAGATTATGATAATGATTTTAAGGCTAAACATATTTCTTCTTTTTGACTTCCTTCTATTTTTATTACTCTATGCTTTTTTTTTACAATGTAGCATTAGCCTTTGTGACACCAAGAGCAGTGGATTCCGGACCAGCCGGTGTGACACCAGGAATAGTAAATTCTGGACCAGCCAGCGTGACACCAGGAGCAGCGGTTTCTGGACCAGCACACATGACACAGGACTTGAGATTAGTTTACTGGACAGCAGGAGACACGAGGACTATGGAGAAAACTCAATATGGATTGCAGACGCCAGGACAGGATACCAGACTGCAGGAGACTTGTGGACTACAAGTACCAGCAGATTCAGTACGAGATGCAAACACCAGGACAGGAGATCAGACAGCAAGAGACCTGTGGACTACAGGTACCAGCAGACTTAGGACACATGATCATCAATGCAAGGGCACAGGTACAGACAAAACCAGATGGGTCGATTATCAGGAACCGGACAAGCAACAACAACAGGTTAGGGTCTCAGGAATGTGGAAACTTTGGAACAGTGAATCAGGAACACAGAAACACAGAGGGCTTAAGACTAGTGCAGAATATCTTAGCATTTCAATACCAATACTCAGGCACAGACTGGAGCTAAATGTTAGACTTTATAGCTCAGGCTGATAAGGCATGAGCTACAGCTGACAGAGTGCTCAGAGTTAGGTGTTAACTGTCGTCTTGCTGGATGGTAACAGCAGTCAGCACAAAGGCCAGATTCAAACCACCAGGATCAAATGGAAAGTTGTCTGTCAAATGCGAGGCACAGGAATTTGCAGATCAAGGCATAAATGAAGTATTACATGCCATCTATGCAGCCAAGCACGCCAGTGGAAGATAGTCTTTGCAAGAATTTTCTACTATTGTTAACCTCCTAATGACCACTCACTGTCTTCTATCTGCAGTGATGCCAAAATACGTCACTGCCTTCAGAGGGAGTTTGCATCCCCCAGCGTCATAACTATTGTATACTATAACTGTAGTTAACAGCTCCATTCCTAGAGCAGTCTCTGTACATGGCAGGGTCCATAGGAAACCTCCGATCCCTACCATTTAACCCTTGACCGTGGCATGATCAAAGGGGACTGACCTGACCCATCAGGTTACAGGGATTCCCAGTCCCCGATGGAGCCCAGGGAATGTCTTTACAGTCAGTTCTGGGAATCTATAGTAGCCCCATGGTTGTCTGCATCATAAGCCTACTATCATACTGGCACAGAATGAAATGTATTAGCATGCTGGAGTGTAAATAAAGTGTAAACATAGTTATCCCTTAATGGGATAATTAAAAAAAGTTGAAAACATAAAAATTATGGAAAAAATAAACAAAAAAAATATAAAAATAAATATTTAATAAGAAAAATTATTACACAGGAAAAAAACAAACTTACACAAATGATGTATCCATCTGACCGTAAGAACCTGTAGAATTTATCTAGCAGGTCCCAGTGTGAAATGTGAGTGGTGTAAAACATAATTTAAAACTCTTTTTTATGTTCATGCTGCAAACATTTTTTTTTTAAATTATGCAGTAACTTATATGTATACATAAACTAAGCCCCCCAAAAATACAACTTCTCCTCATTACACATGTCCTCATTCAACTGCGTCACTGAAGAAATAGAAAAGTTACGACTGTTGAAACGCAGGGAGGCAAAGACTGAAACATTTAGCTGGTCATTAAGGTCTTTTCAGGCCTGGTGCTTAAGGGGTTAATAGAGAGTGACTGTAAGCAATGGACTCCCAGATATAATATCCTCGTGTCCTTCGGTAAAAGGAAAAGGGTTATCCAGCCTAAACAACCCTTTACAATACAGTGGTATCTCCACATTGAAAACCTGGAATAGCAGGGAACTATGCAAATACCTATATTTTTAAAGTATAAAAAGTCCATTGTTTGAAGTGTTAAATATGTAGCAGAGTTGGAATACTATAGGATGTGTTAAAGGTGATTTGTCATCACTGCAGCTATAGCTGTATCAGTAAATGCTTACATTCCTAGTAAAATAACAAATCTGGAGGATCTTATCCCATTACCTGATGTTGTGTCATTCTAATGTTATCCTCCTGAATATCTATAAATAAATTGACAACTGGATGTTACCAGTTACCTGTCTAACACTGTAAGCACTGATTGGCCAATAGTAACAACCAGTTGTCTATTAATTTATACATATTTAGGAGGAATTATAGAATAGCTCAACCCAAAATCTAAGGAAAAAAAAGATCCAACAGTAATATTTCATGGGTAATTGAGGTATTTATTTAAATAAACTTCACATAAGAGTTGTCTCACCATGCTGTTTCACAGAGCCACAGACAGTTTCAAATTAATTCTTCCTGGTTAGGATGTGAGAAGTTACAAAACAGTGCTTAGCATATCAGCTCTGTATTCCCAGCTCTTCTAATTACATGACAGCCGGAGATGTAATTTGCAGTGCAGAAGGCTATAAAGCTCAAAGTAAACAATCAAAGTAATTCATCTCCTTTGTTTGTTAGATATAACACACTGGGCCACATGTATGAAGCGTTTTGGTCTAAAACTCACTTTTTTCCTTCTATAAACCTATGGTAAAAAAAGTGAGTTTTAGACCAAAACGCTTCATACTTGTGGCCCACTCTGTTCTCAAGCTGATGTCCATCCTAGTGATGTCACTCCTTGCTCTCTGTCTAATCAGAAAGGGAGAGAAAGAGGGTAACCAGAGAAACCTGTGTGCACACTCCTGAGCAAAGTAATGTCAAAAGACTAATGCATTTAGAAAAAGTCTTGATTTACTGTTCCCTACATGTTGAAAGCTAATCTAAAGACAACCTCTTTAAGTATTTAGTATCAACAATGCATTTTGTATTATATTATATATTGTGTATTGATTGATACATTTTACCAGGTATATTGTGTGTTTCAATTGTGTGACTCTTGATTACACTTCAGGTGATGGTTTACTACAAATGGTTCTACTGTCTAGCAGCCTCCTGTATTATATATTAGGAATCTCACTTCCACCTTCCCTTTGGTTTGAGGCTCATCCACGCCCATTATTGGGTTTTGCCAGGCCTTTTTTGGAGTGCTTGGACAATTTCATGGAGTTCCATGATAGAAACAACTGAGGTCAAATTGTTCTGTACCCCGTAGTGTACTAACACCATAGGGCTGGTTGCCTGAAATGCTGTTCATCCCTGTTAAAAAAAAAAAAAAAGATTTAATGGGTATTTCCAGCAACTGATTAAAACACAACACTTTAATCACGTAGGCAAAGTTAAATAAAGATTGTTATCAGATACACTGCTGTTCTGTTTACTTTTTGGAGTTAGAGCAGATCTTATCTCCTGTTTGTTTACAGACAGTTTCCTACATTACTTACCACCTCTCTGAGCTCTAGTAAACTTGGCCGGGATAGTGACATCACATCATGCTATGTCTTATCAGCAGCATAGGAGCTTGTTTATCTTAGCTACTGACAAATTTTTAACTCTTTAGGGTTATGTATCTTTATTCTTGCTGTTAAAACCCTTCCATCACCAAAGTCCCTCTAACAGGCTCAGCTAGTAAAAGCAGAGCTAAAATTTAAGTCACTGCTGTAGAAACATCCACAGCCTGAACAGGAAGTGGGAGCATGCAGCTGGCTGTGAGGAGCAGACTCTGTGAAAAATCCAGATGGAAAAACCCTTTTAATCAACCATGTGGTTCTGTCACATGACTACATCCTTATATAGACACAAGTGGATTTTTCTATAGAATACAGGTGTAATTTCTATATATTGTTGAAGACTATTCCTGTCCTTTTTAAAATTTTCTTTCAAATGCTTCAGTGTGTTATTTGACTCCTTCAAAAAGCTAATGGTAAACTCTGGGTACCCTATTACAAAAAATACTATATTCACCTTCCTCCATTCCAGCTCTGTGCACCATAGTCTTTTTTGTAACCTTGTTCTTCTTCTGAATGGTGACGTCACTGCTGAAGCTGCTGATAGGCTGCAGCTGTCACACTTACATCACTGTTTGGAGATGTTTGCTTCCCAAGTGGGTTGTAAATGAGTGGCGCATGACTGCTGCATCCAATCAGCAGCCACAGCTGTGGTATCCCCCGTTCGGAAGAACAAAGTGAACAGAAGAAGGGGGAGGACGGAGGAGCAAAGGAAGGTTACGATTTTTATACAGAGGTTACTATTTATTTATTTAGAGTAAAAATAAACTTTAAATTCCATTTCTCACAATCACAGGAAAAGTCAATGTCTCGTTCAATCGTTTTTTTTTTTCTACTGAAAATCAGATGAAACCCAGAAGACAGAACAAAAGAAAATATTGCATAAAAAGGTGTGGTAATGAATTCCCTGTTCATTCCTGTTCCCATTGAAATGAATTGAAAAGAATTTTACTTTGTGAACTGATTTATTTTGTTCAAAGTTGTTAATTTTTATATTGCAATGGGACATTAGAGAGGTGACTTGTGAATATGAACACCATTTCAGCGTGCCTACCAGTGGACCCAACCTGAAGGTGAGAGTGGAGGTTCAAACTTTTAGGCCATGTTCACAAGGCTTATTTGTGCACGTATGTCAGCCCATAATTCGCGGCGAACTGCGCGAATTACGGGCTAGAATACGTCCCAGTTATTACGGTAATCCACAGTTCTCATAGATAACTATGGATTACGTCTCCTCTCCCCGTTCGGCGAATACGCCGCGGGGGGGGAGATAAGTGACATGTCATTTGCTAGTGGCGTATACGCGCCGCTGGTAATGAAAGTCAGCGGCGCTCGTGCCCCGCCCCCGTCCACACGGCGTAATTGCCCCGCAAATACGCCGTGTGAACATTGCCTTACTCATATAACTTGTAAAACATAAAGTTCATTGTAAGGGATAGAAGTTCTAAGCATCTGGTAAACATTCAGAAAACATCCATGATAAAAATAGATGATTACTACTCTTGATTGTTGAATTGTAAGTCAATCCAATTTCATCTTCCAAATCAGTTCTAGGTACATTTTACATGAAGGCAAATTCTGATTGTATTGAGTTTCCTTCTGTCAGTTTGTTTTAACTGATCGTAAATTAAAGAATGTCAACTTTCTCTAATCATGCCTAATAAAGTTGGATTCAGATTAGTATTCCTTGTGCAGAGCTAGAGTCTTTTTCCACTAAAGTTTAGTTTTGACTTCATTCCATAATAACTAACATTCAATTTTAATACAAAACTAATGTTTATTAAAAAGAAAATTTGGACTGATAAAATAGAAATTTTCTGTTTTACAGGTTATATGAACATACTGTACATGAGTTGAGTTGTATGGATTACAAGTAGACTTTGGTTTTCATTTCTAAGGATGTCAAAACAGAAATATCTGGCAGTACATCTCAAACTGTGCATCTAGATGAATTGGAGCAGGGACCTGCAGTGTATGTGCCACCGAAGTCTCGGGGCTCAGTGGGGAAAAGGAGCATCTCTACTTAGTAACAATAGAACTGACATTTTTTCTAAGTAGCATAGCTGCCATGTGGCTAATAGACTGTTTTCCTGGAACGGCTGTAGCGTGGGTGGGAGGCCATTCCCACATTCCGGTCCGGGTCTTGCTGGACCTCTTTAAGCCTTTAAAGCCTGCTGCTTCAAGACCTCAGGTGAGACTATGTGTCCCTAATGCAAGATCGTATCAACAGCGTTATGCCCATTGTGAGGGAACACATGCAAAGGGCTTAAGAGTCCCAGAGTCGGGTCTACAATAGGACAACTAGGGTCTCACAGTTTAACCCTGGTGACCATGTACTGGTACTGGTTCCCAGAGTTGAGAGCAAATTCCTGGTGAAGTGGCAAGATCCTTATGAAGTGGTGGAGAAGGTTGGAGAGGTAAATTATAAGATCCATCAGCCTGGGAAAAGAAAACCTTTCCAACTTCATCATATAAACTTGATTAAACCTTGTCATGACAGAGAATCCCCAGTCGTAGCCCTGAACACCCAAGCAGAAACCCAAACAGAAATTGAGAAGGTTATCAAAGCTGACGCCCTGTCCATACATCAAAAACAGGAAACTTGGGCATTTCTCCAGCGGAATAGGGATGTCTTCGGTGACCTTTCAGGCACTACACATGAAATAATGACTGACCCTGGGGTGATAATACACATTAAGCCACACAGTATTCCGAAGGCTCATAGACAGGTTGTCTCTGAGGAGGTGGGGTGCATGTTAGCCCTAGGGGTTATTGAAGAGTCTAAAAGCGGGTGGTATAGCCCTATTGTGCTGGTGCCTAAGCCTAATGGAACCTAGCGGTTCTGCAATGACTTCCACCAACTCAATTAAGTGTCTAAGCGGGATTCCTACCAAATGCCCTGAGTGGATGAACTAATTGAAATGTTGGGGCCAGCCAGGTATATTAACACCCTGGACTAAACCAAAGGTTACACAGCCATTTATCTGGACAATATTGTCATCTTTATTGCTGACTAGAAGTCCCATCTGAGAAAAGTGCAAGTGGTCCTTAACTCACTCAGAGAAGCTGGATTTACAACTAACTCTGAGAAGTGTGCCATCGGGTTAGAGGGTTAGAGGAGGTTTGTTATTTGGGGTACATTGTGAATAAGGGCAACATGAGACCCCAGATAAACAAGTGGGAGGCAATGCATACCTGACCTCAACCCCTTATGAACAAACAAGTGAGGGCATCCCTGTAGATTGTGGGCTAATATCGCAGATTTGTGTCAAAATTTGCTTCCATTGCAGCCCCACTGACTAACTTGACAAAAGGGAACAAGGCAGTAATGGTTCAGTGGTCTGAGGGAGCAGAGAAATCACTTAAGGCACTAAAAAAGGCTCTGAGCAGTCAGGCGGTGCTAGTGGCACCTGACATTTCGACGGAGTTTATTGTTCATACCGATGCCTCAGAGGCTGGTTTAGGGGTAGTATTGTCACAGGAGGTGAATGGGGAAAAGCACCCCATTACATATTTATGCAGGAAGCTCACGTCCTGTGAAAGGAATTATTTGATTGTGGAAAGGGAGAGTCTTGTCATAAAGTGCGCTCTCGAATTCTTGAGATACTACCTGGCTTGTAAAAAATTTCAGGATGGTGTCTGACCATGCCCCCTACAGTGCATGTATGGTAATAAAGGTAATAATGCGTGGGTGACAAGATGGTTCCTCGCATTACAAGTTTTTAAGTTTGTGGTAGAGCACAGAGCAGGGAAACAGAATATAAAGGCAGATACCCTGTCAAGGGTCAAGGGTCCACTGTCTAATGGGTTCAAGTGCCCAGTCCCCTGGCCTTGGGCAGAGGGGGGAAGGAATATGTAGGTGACCAGTAAGTAAAGTGGAGGAAGGCAGATATGTGCCAAGCAGGCTTCTGTTTTCATTTCCAAGCATGTCAAGTGGGCCAATCCGGCAGTACATCCCAGACTTTGCATCTAGCTGAATTGCAACAGGGGAACTGCAATGTATGTGCCACCGAAGTAACGGGGCTCGATGGGAGAAAAGAGCATCTCTAGTTAGTAACCATAGGTTACTGACATTTTTTTTTTAAAGTAACATAGTTCCTGTGTGGCTAACGGGCTCTTTGTCTGAAACGGCTATAGCGAGGGTAGGAGGTCGTTCCCATATTCTGGTCTTGCTGGACCTCTTTAGGCCTCTAAAGCCTGCTGCTCCAAGACCTCAGGTGAGGATAGTGAACCTGAGGACCTTGTTCTGCTATTTTTCTCCACAATAAAACAAACTTGAGACAAATTTGCTACTCTGCCCATGGACTAGTTCACCACTACATGGTTGTATATGAACTGTATGACTTGCTTAGCTGAAGATAAGCTCTTTTTTTGTTGGATGGCTGCTGTAAAGCCTCCTGCTGGGAAATTTTTGTGTTGCTGCTTTATTTTTTTATGCCATTGTGTAAATAAAACCCTTATGGTGGTTAGTGTATAGCTGGCACTGTTATGGTAAGCATTGCATTGTTGGTACTGTTATGGTGTGAACTGTATGGTTGGCAGTATAGAGCTGTATATGCTGTTTTAAGCAAACTAATTGAGCAATTCAGTAAAACTTGTTTTTGTATAATACCTTGATTTCTTCCCCAAAAGAGTATTTATTTTTGACAAAATCATGGCAGACCCACAAGATCTACCATAAAAATGTCTGATTCCAGGTTCCAGACTCCAGGGAGGAAGAAATGAGTTGGAGAGAGGGCTATATACTGTATGGATGGTGTTCTCTCTAGTTATAGTTGTGAAACAGCCACTTCTGTAACACCCAAAAACTACAAAAAAAAAAAAGGTGCCTCATATCCTCTTTCTGGAGAACCGTGCAAAGGACCCCCTCAGATTCTAATTTATGGCAGTCCCTAAAGTGGAAACAAAACGTCTCAGCCATTTACGGTATTTACAATTGAAGTGCCATAAAGGTGTGGCCCCTGGGAGAGGTTCAATATGACAACATGTGCATTGGGCCAGAAAATGTGTCCCCCTTCAGTAGCTGAAATGTACAAAACTATTTTAACTGAAAGTGTTTCAAATATATTTCCGAAATATAAATGTGACAGCACAGAGGTAATAAAATGTTAGATAAGAAGACTATGACTAATTTCCATCTTATTGTAATGCAAATGTACAGATTTATGTGACTAATAGCAAAGTCTGTTATTAAAGTTTCAATTTTCTTACCACAACCAAAGTTCTATAAAATATAAAATAAATAAGTTAGACATTTGCTTTAGTTGATGTTTATTAAACCTCACACTGAAAAGCTTTCTATGTATCATTATTATTCTCATATGTAGCATCAATGCCAAATGCCATGGAAATGGAAGTTGTCCTAAAGCTATGGTGCATGGCATGAATGTCGTATATTACCTGTCTGTAAAGTTGACGAGTGTGAGTTGGATGCATCTGTAATCTGCAAGGTTTTCTTCTTCCTTTGCATTCTACCCACATTCTTCTCCTTCACATACTACATTTATTTTAATAATCTTCCACTCACTAATGAGCCTTCCATCATACCAGCTGTCATACCTATACAAATTATGGATGATTGGACTTGTCTTTTTAGATATTCAGTGCAATGAACTACTACAGAAACAGATTTTATGGTCCATGAAGAATGCCTGGAGGACCAAGATTAGACCAAGCCCCTTATGGAGTCCAGCTTGACTGCTCAACCAGCTTTACTAGTGAGATTCTTTTATCTACCTAACCTAATGTCCTGGTCTGAAGCAGCCAATCATTAATTTACAGCTAGATAAATCTTAAAAAAGACAAATGACACTATACTAGCTTAATGATGAGCACAGTATGATTGAATATACTAGATACTCCATCACAGGACGGTGACTGTAATAGAAAATGCATCCACTTAAAGGGGTTGTTTCGCTACAAAGATTAGCTTTCAACATGTAGGGAACACTAAATAAAGATGTTTTCCAAATATATTGTGTTGTTCATTTTTTTTGTTAAGGTGCTACAAATGATTTTATCACCTTCTGTGCTCTGTCTGGTTCCCCAAGTGACCGACCTGTGTACTCCCACCCTCCCCCCCACCTTGCTGTTTGTTCTATATGAGAGCAGGGAGTGACAGTGAGAGCTTGTTTGTTATCTGATCTTTCAGACAAAAGTCAGTAATTACTGCTGTTTACTTTAACTCAGAAGCTTCCCGGTCGAGATTTATCTAATTGGCAGAGGTCTGAATACACAGAGCTCATATGCTAATTACAGACAGCATGACCAGGAAGTGACTGAGCAAAGCAGCATTATTTCATTTATGCATCCTATGAAACTTTGAGATGAGCCAACCCCTTTAATGTTAGTGTCATGTCCGTGCCATTTGGTCCGGGTCGCCGGCCACGGCCACGGCGATCATAACTGCGGCCTTGCCTCCTTTGTGTGAACACTTCCCTGTTTGCCTTGTTTTCTTGATTGATTTCTGCTCGACGCCTTGGCCAGAAAGCCTCCAGCACTCATAGGGGTTAATCAGCTCTCTGGGTTGACAGGTTCTTCCACCTATCCTAGCTCCTCTACCTTCCACTCTTTTTCATATATAGCACTGCTTCCTCTTCTCAATGCCTGCTATACTGCTTGCCCTTTTTAGTTAGCCTGTCTATTGTTTTTTCTTTGTGTGCTGATCTTGCTTTGTTTTGGTTTTCTCCCTTTGCCTCACAACTTGTTACCCCGCCTGCCTGTTACTGACTCGGACCGTCCAAACTACGGCTTTTGTGTTCTTTGTTTGTTTGTCTCTGTCTGTGCACACTACTCAGTGTATCTGGAGTCTTCTGGTTGGGGCCGGGCCTGTTAAGGAAATTTGGGTTCCCCAAAAGGCAGGGACAGAGGCTGGGATCAGTGTCAGGGCCCCACTTGTCCGTGTCTTGTGTGCGTCTCTGACCATCCCTAACATTATAGCAGGCCCGTATTCAAACAAATTCCCCGGCGGTTCAGGATGAATACCGATCTATCGGTTTCTGACCGCCTGGAGGAATTAACAACCCAATTTAAGGGCATGGCGGGTCTCATGTCCCAGATCTCGCTTCGTCTGGATGCTATGTCTACCCCAGCCCCTGACCCAGTTGTCCCATCAGTACCCACACTTGCTCCTGGGCCTTTGGGACAATACTTGCAGCACAAACCTAACATGCGGTTTCCTGGCTGCTTCGACGGTAACCCTGAAAAAATTTCGGACCTTAGGGAATTTTTGCCGGCCTGTTTTTCCGGTTTTCCCATTCTTCCTCAGAAGCTGAAAAAGTCGCCATGGCGGTGTCACTCCTCCAGGGGCCACACCGCAGGTGTGGGCACTAGGGATACCCCACCCAATGGGG
>JAODAL010011217.1:0-101029 GCA_025379985.1 Phyllomedusa bahiana | reverse complement strand
GCAGTATAGTATGAGGACAGGTCTCCTATGTAAGGACAGTATAGTATGAGGACAGGTCTCTCCTATGTAAGGACAGTATAGTATGAGGACAGGTCTCTCCTATGTAAGGACAGTATAGTATGAGGACAGATCTCTCCTATGTAAGGACAGTATAGTATGAGGACAGGTCCGCTCTCCTATGTAAGGACAGTATAGTATGAGGACCGTGTAGTTTCGGGACCTGTGTGACTGTGGAGGTGGCGCTCGTTGATGTGACCCCGCTGTTGGCTCCATGTTGCCAGGAGCTGGGGGCGAGCGCTGAGCTATGCACTTACCCCTTCTACACTTGGAAGTTCCTTCCCCTTCAGGGTCACCGTCATTGTTTTGGCTTCTTTGCACTAATTCTCGTTTCCTAAAGGGGAAGGACATTCCCCGAATACTACAAGTGACAATTGATGAGACCCCGTGAGACGTCGGATTTCGGTACAGCCTTTGTATCCTCCGGCCGTGCGCCCCGTATGGGAAGTTGTAACCACAGGAATGTATATTGGGTATTTCAGGGCAGTATCCTGTGGACAGTCCGGGCCCTTCCACCCTATTGATGCCCCTCACAGGGTTTTCTGTAAGATTCGGTGTCGTGTGTTCCCCTCATCAGCTTCATCTGCAAAATTTACTTTGTTTTTGGGGATTTTTTTTTCTGTTCCTGATTCCTTGTTTGAAAAATATCTAAGTTTAATGAGGACGACGACCACGAAATAACAATTGGGTCCGGTGGAGCCTCTTCGTACTTAAGGCCTTTATACATGTTATTAGAAAGTCGAGAAGGGAACGACCGACTCCTCAAACATGTGAGGTCGAGCAAGAGAGGCATCGGGCGCATCGAATGCTAACGCCTGATCCTTGTAGGATTAACCACTGGGGCCGCTGCCGGAGACCCCACCCATCACAGACTGGGGGGACATTGCCGGAGACCCCGCCAATCACTGAGACTGGGGGGCCGCTGCCGGAGACCCCGCCAATCACTGAGAGTGGGGGGCCACTGCCAGAGACCCCACCCATCACAGACACTGCTGGAGACCCCGCCAATCACTGAGACTGGGGGGCCGCTGCCGGAGACCCCGCCCATCACTGAGACTGGGGGCCACTGCCAGAGACCCCGCCGATCACTGAGACTGGGGGGCCGCTGCCGGAGACCCCGCCAATCACTGAGAGTGGGGGGCCACTGCCGGAGACCCCGCCAATCACTGAGACTGAGGGCCGCTGCCGGAGATCTCGCCGATCACTGAGACTGAGGGGCCGCTGCCAGAGACCTCGCCGATCACTGAGACTGAGGGGCCACTGCCGGAGACCCCGCCCATCACTGAGACTGAGGGGCCGCTGCCGGAGACCTCGCCCATCACTGAGAGTGGGGGGCCACTGCCGGAGACCCTGCCCATCACTGAGACTGAGGGCCCTCCCCGGAGACCCCCGCCCGATCACTGAGACTGAGGGACGCTGCCAGACACAAGCCCATCCCTGAGACTGTGGGACGCTGCCGGAGACCCCGCCCATCACTGAGACTGAGGGACGCAGCCCGAGACCCCGCCCATCACTGAGACTTAGGGGCGCTGCCGGAGACCCCGCCCATCACTGAGACTGAGGGACGCAGCCGGAGGCCCCGCCCATCACTGAGACTAAGGGACGCTGCCGGAGACCCAGCCCATCACTGAGACGGGGGCCACTGCCGGAGACCCCACCCATCACAGACGGGTGACACTGCCGGAGACAACACCCAGCCCCATCAGAGACTGAGGGGCCGCTGCCGGAGACCCCGCCGATCACTGCGACTGAGGGACGCTGCCGGAGACCCCGCCCATCACTGAGACTGAGGGGCCGCTGCCGGAGACCCCACCGATCACTGAGACTGAGGGCCGCTGCCGGAGACCCCGCCCATCACAGACTGGGGGCCGCTGCCGGAGACCCCACCGATCACTGAGACTGAGGGGCCGCTGCCGGAGACCCCGCCGATCACTGAGACTGAGGGGCCGACCGAACTGGGGGGGCCGTGCGGCCCCGCCCATCACTGAGACTGAGGGGCCGCTGCCGGAGACCCCGCCAATCACTGAGACTGAGGGGCCGCTGCCGGAGACCACGCCGAGCACTGAGACGGAGGGCCGCTGCCGGAGACCTCGCCCGATCACGAGACTGGGGGCCTGCCGGAGACCCCACCCATCACAGACTGAGGGGCCGCTGCCGGAGACCTCGCCCATCACTGAGACTGGGGGTCCGCTGCCGGAGACCCCGCCCATCACTGAGAGTGGGGGGCCACTGCCAGAGACCCCGCCCATCACTGAGACTGAGGGACGCTGCCGGAGACCTCGCCGATCACTGAGACTGAGGGACGCTGCCGGAGACCCCGCCCATCACTGAGACTGAGGGGCCGCTGCCGGAGACCCTGCCCATCACTGAGACTGAGGGGCCGCTGCCGGAGACCCCGCCCATCACTGAGACTGAGGGACGCTGCCGGAGACCCTGCCTATCACTGAGACTGAGGGGCCGCTGCCGGAGAACCGCCATCACTGAGACTGAGGGACGCTGCCGGAGACCCTGCCTATCACTGAGAGACTGAGGGCCGCTGCCGAGACCCCGCCATCACTGAGACTGAGGGACGCTGCCGGAGACCCCCGCCCATCACTGAGACTGAGGGACGCTGCCGGAGACCTCGCCGATCACTGAGACTGAGGGGCCGCTGCCGGAGACCCCCACCGAACACTGAGACTGAGGGGCCGCTCCCGGGAGACCCCCCGATCACTGAGATGAGGGACGCTGCCGGAGACCCCCCCATCACTGAAAACTGGAGGGCCGCTGCCGGAGACCCCACCGATAAATGAGACTGAGGGCGCTCCCGGAGACCCCCACCGATCACTGAGACTGGGGGGCCGTCCGGAGACCCTGCCCATCACTGAGACTGAGGGGCCGCTGCCGGAGACCCCGCCCATCACTGAGACTGGGGGCCACTGCCGGAGACCTCGCCCATCACTGAGACTGGGGGCCACTGCCGGAGACCCCGCCAATTATTGGGGCCCCGATCCCCTCGTAGTTCCTCATTGCACTCGCCTGCGGAGTAAGTATTTGCCCGGAGCGGTGCTGACCGTGCGCCCATTGAATGTCTATGAGGTCGACAAAGCTATCTGCGCGCCGTTCTGTGATATCGTCCCCAGGTCCAGAGGCTTTGAATGGAGCAACCGTATCTGAGCAGAGCTCCATGCAAAGACCGAGGGTTTGGGGACCTCCAGGGGATCGGGCGTTCATCAGCCTTCCTGCATCAGTATCTGTGGAGGGACCACCCCCCTTAGGAGGGTTTCCAAAGGGAAGAATATAGAAAACCGCCCTCTGGCTTCCTTGGCATAAATCTGCGGATTTTCCGGGGTTTTGGTTTTTGTGCTCTTTTTTCTCCAAAATAAGTGATTTTGCCGAGGGAATTTTTTGCATCGGGGCTGCGCCCTCTGGGGTCCAGGTGGGGCTGGTCTAGTGGGCGCTTTTCGGCGCAGGTTTTGCACTTTCCACACCTGAATTATCCATGGGTCGGGCTGTCGCTCCTGTTTCCGTTTTCCTCGGAATGGGGGCTTTTGGGATTTACCCCCCTGAGTCTTACCCCGTTACCCCAGTTTTTACCCCCCCAGACCCCCGGGGTCCGTGCTTTGAGTGCTAATCCCGGTGGTTTATGGCCCCGTGGGAGAGGAGCGGGAGGGCCCCCATCATCTATGGATCTATGAAAAGGATCTGTCCAAACCCATGAAAAAGACCCCCGGGGGGGGGGGGGGGGGCTCTCGGTTTTTGGGTAAAAACCCTTTGGTTGGAGAGACCCCCACCCGGCCCTAGTGGCACAATGTATGGGGAAAGTGTAAACACAAGTCTGGCCCAAAATGAGTGGAGCAGGTGGCGGCTTCTAGAAAGTGATAAGGTCTCACCCCGGAAGACAGGGGCCGGACGTGGGAGATGGGGAGGGAGAGGAGTCTCGCCTTGTGGGGGACTGTCAAGGAGAGGGAGAAGAGTGTCTGGGTGACCCAAAGGGGGCAGCCCCTGCCCCTTATTGGGCTAAGAAAGGTAAGACAGCTACTTCCTGCCCCACAACCTGAGCAAGATTACGTGGTGCAGCCTGCAAGGAGCAAGAGTGGAGGAGGGGAAAGAGATGCACAGGAGGGAAAAGTGCACAGGGGGGGAAAACCCGAGAAGGAAGAAGGAGACTGCACAGGGGCAAGAGACTGCAGAGGAGGAAGAAAGAGACTGCACAGGAGGAAGAGACTGCAGACAGAGACTGCACAGGAGAAATAAAGAGACCACAGGAGGAAGAGACTGCAGTAGGGAGAAAGAAAACTGCAAGGGGGAAGGAGACTGCACAGGAGGCAGAAGCTGCAGACAGAGACTGCACAGGAGGAAGAAAGAGACTGTACAGTAAGATGAGACTGTACAGGAGGAAGAAGCAGCAGACCGGGACTGCACAGGAGGAAGAAACTGCAGACAGAGACTGCACAAAGATGAGACTGCACAGGAGTAAGAAGCTGCAGACAGGGCGCTGCACAGAAAGATGAGACTGCACAGGAGGAAGACACTGCAGACAGGGACTACACGAGAAAAAAACTGCAGACAGGGACTACACAAGAGAAAAAAACTGCAGACAGGGACTGCACAGAACAATGACACTGCACAGGAGGAAGAGACTGTAAAGAAAGACTACAGGGGGAAGAGACTGCAGACAGCGACTGCACAAATATGAGACTGCACAGGAGGGAAAAACTGCAGACAGGGAAAGCACAGAAAGATGAGACAGAGGATGACACAGGAGGATGAAACTATAAAGAAAGACTGCACAGAAGGAAGAAACTAAAGAAAGACTGCACAGAAGGAAGAAACTAAAGAAAGACTGCACAGAAGTAAGAACCGAAAAAAAGACTGCAAAGAGGGATGAAACTACAGAAAGACTGCACAGAGGGAACAAACTAAAGAAAGACTGCACAGAGCGAAGAGACTGCAAATAGGGAGAAGATACTGCAGACAGTGACTGCACAGAAAGATGAGACTGCACAGGAGGAAGAGACTGCAGAGGGGAAGAGACTGCAGACAGGGACTACACAGAAAGATGAGACTGCACAGGAGGAAGAGACTGCACAGGGGAAGAGACTGCAGACAGGGAATACACAGAAAGATGAGACTGCGCAGGAGGATGAAACCAAAGAAATAGACTACACAGAAAGATGAGACTGCACAGGAGGAAGAGGCTGTAAAGATGAGACTGCACAAGGGAAGAGACTGCACAGGGGAAGAGACTGCAGACAGCAACTGCACAGGAAGATGAGACTGCACAGGGAGAAGATACTGCAGACAGGGACTACACAGAAAGATGAGACTGTGCAGGAGGATGAAACTGTAAAGAAAGAGACTACACATAGGGACAGCACAGCAGCGAGAGACTGAATCCACTGACTTAACAGCAGCAAGAGACTGCCTGCACTGACTGCACAGGAGGAAGAGACCGCACTCATGGACTGCATAGGAGGAAAAGACTGTACAGAAGAATGAGACTGCACACAAGGACTGCACATGAGGAAGAGACTGCACACTGACTTCACAGGAGGATAAGACTGCACAGAAAGATGAGATTGCACAGGATGAAGAGACTGCTCACGGATTGAAGGACAGAAAAATGAGACTACAGGAGGAAGAGACTGCACACTGTGACTGCACAGGAAGAAGAAACTGAACACAGCGACTGCACCGGAGGAAGAGACTGCACAGAAATATGAGACTGCACAGAAAGATGGGACTGTACAGAAGGTAGAGACTGCACATAACAATGGCACAAGAGGAAGAGACTGCACACAGTAAATGCACAAGAGGAAGAGACTGCACACAGCGACTGCACAGAAGGAAGAGACTACACACAGTGACTGCACAGGAGGAAAAGACTGATCACAGGGACTTTACAGGCGCTAACGATTGCACACTGTGAGTGCACAGGGGGAAGAGACTTCACAGAAAGATGAAACTGCACACAGTGACTGCACAGGAGAATGAGACTGCACAGAGGGTGAACTCACCAGGGGCTTTACAGGAGAAGATTTGCACACAGTGACTGCACAGGGGGTTTGAGACTGCACATAGGATGCACAGGGGTTGAGCTGCACACACTGATTGCACAGGAGGATGAGACTGCACATGACTGCACAGGAGGATGGACGCCACCACTGACTGCACAGGAGGATGAGACTGCACACACTGACTGCACAGGGGGATGAGACTGCACACAGTAACTGCACACAGTAACTGCACAGGAGGATGAGACTGCACACAGTGACTGCACAGGAGGATGAGACTGCACACACTGACTGCACAGGAGGATGAGACTGCACACACTGCACAGGGGATGAGATGCACCAGTAACTGAACTGTAATGCAAGGAGTGTAGATGCATACATTTGATGCACAGGGGGATGAGACTGCACACAGTCACTGCACAGGAGGATGAGACTGCACACAGTGACTGCACACAGTGACTGCACAGGGGGATGAGACTGCACACAGTGACTGCACAGGAGGATGAGACTGCACCCCGTGACTGCACAGGAGGATGAAACTGCACAGGAGGATGAGACTTCACACAGGGGCTGTACAGGAGGTAGAGACTACACAGAGATAAGACTGCACACTGACTGCACAGGGGGATGAGACTGCACACAAGGGCTGTACAGGAGAAAGAGACTGCAAACAGTGACTGCACAGAGGGATGAGACTTAACACAGGGGCTTTACAGGAGAAAGAGACTGCACACAGGGACTGCACAGGGGGAATAGAATGCACACAGTGACTGCACAGAGGGATGAGACTGCACACAGTGACTGCACAGGGGGATGAGACTGCACACAGTGACTGCACACATGCGCTGTACAGGAGAAAGAAACTGCACACAGTGACTGCACAGGAGGATGAGACTGCACACTGACTGCACAGGGGGATGAGACTGCACACAGGTGCTGTACAGGAGAAAGAGACTGCACACTGACTGCACAGGGGATGAGAATGCACACAGTGACTGCACAGGGGGATGAGACTCACACATGAGCAAGGAGGATGAAGACTGCACACATAAATTTGCACAGGGAATGGACTGCACTGAGGGATGAGACTTCACACGGGCTGTACAGGAGGTAGAGACTACACCAAGGATAAGAATGACACTGATGCACAGGGGTTGAGACTACACAAAAGGGCTGTACAGGAGAAAGAGACTGCCACACAGTGACTGCACAGAGGGATCAGATTCCGGGCTTTACAGGGAAGAGTGTCACACAGTGGACTGCACGGGGGGAAATGATACACACATGACTGCACAGGGGGATGAGACTGCACACAATGACTGCACAGGGGGATGAGACTGCACACAGACGCTGTACAGGAGAAAGACTGCACATAGTGACTGCACAGGGGGATGAGACTGCACACAGTGACTGCATAGGAGGAGGAGACTGCACACAGTGACTGCACAGGGGGATGAGACTGCACACAGTGACTTCACAGGAGGATGAGACTGCACACAGTGACTGCATAGGAGGATGAGACTGCACACAGTGACTGCACAGGAGAGTCGGTTCAGGCAAGTTCTCCTTTTTGGCTTGTATAATTGAGCGCCCCCTCTGTGTCCCCTTCTCCCCCCAGGACGCCTTTCTTTGCTGCCTGAATATCTGCTCTTGAGGTTTTCTGTTCTCAGAAGATTCTGCCAAGACACAACAGTAAAGTGGATGGAGCCGGGAGAGGTGCAGGTCCAGACATCGCCTCGAGCACCTGCCTCAGTCCTGTATCCGGCTTCCTGCAGCTGCTGCAGATAATCCCAGAGGCCCGGATTGTGCGGAGATGGCGCCGTGTGTAGCAGCAGGTATGTGGCTCTGTGTATAGACAGCGCAGCAGGGATATAGCATGTGGGGTGACATGCACCGCGCCCCTGTACCCGTGGTTATGCACAGTGCTGCCCTATCCGCTGACCCCCCTCTATTATCCTGATCATAAGCCTCATGTTTATACTGTAGCACCAGCTCCCCCCTCACACCACCGCCCCGACACCACCGCCTCCTGTCTGTAATAACACAGACCAGTAACATCCTGTCTTCCCTGGATTAGTGATACCACGGGAGCCTGCCCCTGATGTGAGATCTGTAACAGCCCCTAAACATCACAACCTATTTCCCTGCTGTCTACTTGGGGCCCATTGTGTCCCCTGGGCAAAGCAGTGAATTGGGCCCTGCCAAGCACAACATCGCTCTGGGGCCTGCCAAGCACATGCCATCGCTCCAGGGCCTGCCGAGCACATGCCATCGCTCCAGGGCCTGCCGAGCACATGACATCGCTCCAGGGCCTGCCGAGCACATGCCATCGCTCCAGGGCCTGCCGAGCACATGACATCGCTCCAGGGCCTGCCGAGCACATGACATCGCTCCAGGGCCTGCCGAGCACAAGACATCGCTCCAGGGCCTGCCAAGCACATGACATCGCTCCAGGCCCTGCCGAGCACATGCATCGCTCCAGGGCCTGCCGAGCACATGCCATCGCTCCAGGGCCTGCCGAGCACATGACATCGCTCCAGGGCCTGCCGAGCACATGACCATCGCTTCAGGGCCTGCCGAGCACATGACATCGCTCCAGGGCCTGCCAAACACATGCCATCGCTCCAGGGCCTGCCGAGCACAAGACATCGCTCCAGGGCCTGCCGAGCACAAGACATCGCTCCAGGGCCTGCCAAGCACATGACATTGCTCCAGGGCCTGCCGAGCACATGACATCGCTCCAGGGCCTGCCGAGCACATGCCATCGCTCCAGGGCCTGCCTAGCACATGCCATCGCTCCAGGGCCTGCCGAGCACATGCCATCGCTCCAGGGCCTGCCGAGCACATGACATCGCTCCAGGGCCTGCCGAGCACAAGCCATCGCTCCAGGGCCTCCCAAAGCACAAGCCATCGCTCCTGGGCCTGCCAAGCACATGCCATCGCTCCAGGCCTCCCGGGAGCACATGACATCGCTCCAGGGCCTGCCAAGCAATGACATCGCTCCAGGGCTCCCAAGCAAATGCCACGCTCCAGGGCCTGCCAGCACATGCCATCGCTCCAGGGCCTGCCGAGCACATGACATCGCTCCAGGGCCTCTGCAGCACATGACATCGCTCCAGGGCCTGCCCAGCACATGACATCGCTCCAGGGCCTGCCGAGCACATGACATCGCTCCAGGGCCTGCCGAGCACAAGACATCGCTCCAGGGCCTGCCGAGCACATGACATCGCTCCAGGCCCTGCCGAGCACATGACATCGCTCCAGGGCCTGCCGAGCAAAATGCCCATCGCTCCAGGGCCTGCCAAGCACATGACATCGCTCCAGGGCCTGCCGAGCACATGCATCGCTCCAGGGCCTGCTGAGCACATGACATCGCTCCAGGGCCTGCCGAGCACATGACATCGCTCCAGGCCCTGCCGAGCACAAGACATCGCTCCAGGCCGCTGCCATGACGCTCCTATAATGTCCTACAGACCGCAGGCCTAAAGCAGCCCGCGGCCTACAGGGGGGACTGCCCAAGGATGCAAAAAATTAACAACAGTGACCGAGGTATTAGGAACATGTAGCCAGAAATCTTAGAAGACACCGCCAACCGCCTGCGGCTCCTGGGCTTGTGGGGGCCCTTAGCAACTCCTTAGTGGGCCCGATGGATAAGACAGCCCTGCCAAGGACCCGTATTAGGCCCTTGGGCTTGGTACGTGTGACCCTATAGCCGCGCCCTTCAGCCCCCTGCACAATAACTACAAGCAAATCCTCAGCTCAGAACAAACTGGAGACACGGCCTAAAGCACTAAAGGGGGCTCCCACCCTGGACACTGATTCTCCTCTATGTACAGGGGAGCGCTGTGTTCTCCATTCTCCTCTATGGGAGTTCCCAGTACAGGGGAGCGCTGTGTTCTTCCATTCTGTTCTATGGGAGTTCCCAGTGCAGGGGATGCTGTGTTATCTCCATTCTGTTCTATGGGAGTTCCCAGTAGAGGGGAGCGCTGTGTCCTCCATTCTATTCTATGGGAGTTCCCAGTACAGGGGAGCGCTGTGTTCTCTATTCTGTTCTATTGGAGTTCCCATTACAGGGGAGCGCTGTGTTCTCCATTCTGTTCTATGGAAGTTCCCAGCACAGGGGAGCACTGTGTTCTCTCCATTCTCCTCTATGGAAGTTCCCAGCACAGGGGAGCACTGTGTTCTCTCCATTCTCCTCTATGGGAGTTCCCAGTACAGAGGAGCGCTATGTTCTCCATTCTCCTCTATGGGAGTTCCCAGTACAGGGGAGCGCTGTGTTCTCCATTCTGTTCTATGGGAGTTCCCGGTACAGGAGCGCTGTGTTCTCCATTTGTCTCTATGGGAGTTCCCAGTACGAGGGGCAGCGCTTGTGTTCTCTCCATTCTGTTGCTATGGGAGTTCCCATGTACAGGAGAGCGCTATGTTCTCCATTCTCCTCTATGGGAGTTCCCAGTACAGGAGAGCGCTGTGTTCTCCATTGTCTTCTATGGGAGTTCCCAGTACAGGGGAGCGCTATGTTCTCTCAATTCTCCTCTATGGGAGTTCCTAGTACAGGGGAGCGCTGTGTTCTCCATTTGTCCTCTATGGAAGTTCCCAGTACAGGGGAGCACTGTGTTTCTCTATTCTGTTGAATGGGAGTTCCCAGTACAGAGGGAGCAGCTATGTTCTCCATTCTCCCTATGGGGAGTTCCCAGTACAGGGCAGCGCTGTGTGTTCTGCATTCTGTTCTATGGGAGTTCCCAGTACAGGGGAGCGCTGTGTTCTCTATTCTGTTCTATGGGAGTTCCCGGTACAGGCAGCGCTGTGTTCTCCATTCTGTTCTATGGGAGTTCCCAGTACAGGGCAGCGCTGTGTTCTCTCCATTCTGTTCTATGGGAGTTCCCAGTACAGGGGAGCGCTATGTTCTCCATTCTCCTCTATGGGAGTTCCCAGTACAGGAGAGCGCTGTGTTCTCCATGGTCTTCTATGGGAGTTCCCAGTACAGGGGAGCGCTATGTTCTCCATTCTCCTCTATGGGAGTTCCCAGTACAGGGGAGCGCTGTGTTCTCTCCATTCTCCTCTATGGGAGTTCCCAGTACAGGGGAGCACTGTGTTCTCCATTCTGTTCTATGGGAGCTCCCAGCGTGACTGGCTCTTCATCGTGAGCTGACACTTTTGGTGCAGAATTTGTGATACATGAATATTAGAGGATTGTTTGATTTTATATTACAGGCATAAGCACTGGTGCACAACCCCTGAGACACCACTAGGGGTCGCTGTGATCCCGCTGATCAGGGATGAGCCGGATCATGATCGCCTCTCACATCCCACATGTGAGATCCGGTCACACGTGGGGCATTTGCCGCTAATATCTGCAATGGTCGAGGTTTACGATGCAAAACAGACAAGTGATCGCCGGGTGCACAACACTGCATATTCATGGGGCTGCGCCTACTCATCCGTAGAAGGGAGCGGATAGTGATGAATATGGGGAATATCAAATAGAGGAGATAACAGAGCTGCACTACTGCCGAATGGGTCACCCTGGAGGCAGCCGCTCGCACTATGGACGTTACATGGCGGCTGCTTCTGGAGCATTACATGGCGGCTGCTGGAACGAATGGCGCCCGTGTAATGTTTGCACATCCACATCTGCTACAGGGGGCAATGTACTTATGAAAGGGCCCGGTATTCAGCAAGGGGCCCCCAGTGTCATTGTAGGTCCTCATAGGTCCTTTGGGCAGCAGTTGTCTTCATATACAACCCCCATTACATTCCCATAGCAACTCTTTAAAGGGGTCTTGTCACTCTGCAATATCTTCCCTGAGGCCGGCTCATAGCTCCCTATGAGCCGACCTCAAGGAATGGAAAAATGGGCGCCATTGCATCTGATGCAGGATCCAGACACGCAGGGCACAGGATCCAGACACGCAGGGCACAGGAACCAGACACGCAGGGCACAGGACCCAAACACGCAGGGCACAGGATCCAGACACGCAGGGCACATAACCTCCCTCACGAAGGACCCAGACACGCAGTGCACAGGACCCAGACACGCAGGGCACAGGACCTCCCCGATGCAGGACCCAGACACGCAGGGCACAGAACCTCCCTGATGCAGGATCCCAGACACGCAGGGCACAGAACCTCCCTGATGGCAGGATCCCAGACACGCAGGGCACAGAACCTCCCTGATGCAGGATCCCAGACACGCAGGGCACAGGACCCAAGATCACGCAGGGCACAGACCAGACACGCAGGGCACAGAACCTCCCGATGCAGGACCCAGACACGCAGGGCACAGGACCCAGACACGCAGGGCACAGAACCTCCCCGATGCAGGACCCAGACACGCAGGGCACAGGACCCAGACACGCAGGCAGAACTCTGATCAGGACCAGACACGCAGGGCACAGAACCTCCTGATGCAGGACCCAGACACGCAGGGCACAGGACCCAGACACGCAGGGCACAGGACCCAGACACGCAGGGCACAGGATCCAGACACGCAGGGCACAGAACCTCCTGATGCAGGACCCAGACACGCAGGGCACAGGACCCAGACACGCAGGGCACAGGACCCAGACACGCAGGGCACAGGACCTCCCTGATGCAGGACCCAGACACGCAGGGCACAGGACCCAGACACGCAGGGCACAGGATCCTCCTGATGCAAGGATCCAGACACGCAGGGCACAGACAACACGCGTGAGCAGGACCCAGACACGCAGGGCACAGGACCCAGACACGCAGGGCACAGGAACCCAGACACGCAGGGCACAGAACCTCCTGATGCAGGATCCAGACACGCAGGGCACAGGACCCAGACACGCAGGGCACAGGACCTCCCCGATGCAGGACCCAGACACGCAGGGCACAGGAGCCAGACATGCAGGGCACAGGACCTCCCCGATGCAGGACCCAGACACGCAGGGCACAGGACCCAGACACGCAGGGCACAGGACCCAGACACGCAGGGCACAGGACCCAGACACGCAGGGCACAGGACCCAGACACGCGGGGCCCAGGACCCAGACACACAGGGCACAGGACCCAGACACGCAGGGCACAGAACCTCCTGACGCAGGACCCAGACACGCAGGGCACAGGACCCAGACACGCAGGGCACAGAACCTCCATGAAGCGCAGGATCCAGACACGCAGGGCACAGGACCCAGACACGCAGGGCACAGAACTCCCGATGCAGGATCCAGACACGCAGGCACAGGATCCAGACACGCAGGGCACAGGACCCAGACCACACCAGGGCACAGGACCCAGACACGCAGGGCACAGGACCCAGACACGCAGGGCACAGCACCTCCTGATGCAGGATCCAGACACGCAGGGCACAGGAACACCTGAAGCAGGACACAGACACGCAGGGCACAGGACCCAGACACGCAGGGCACAGGACCTACCTGATGGCAGGACCCAGACACGCAGGGCACAGGACCCAGACACGCAGGGCACAGGACCCAGACACGCAGGGCACAGGACCCAGACACGCAGGGCACAGGACCTCCTGATGCAGGACCCAGACACGCAGGGCACAGGACCCAGACACGCAGGGCACAGGATCCAGACACGCAGGGCACAGGACCCAGACACGCAGGGCACAGGATCCAGACACGCAGGGCACAGGATCCAGACACGCAGGGCACAGAACCTCCTGATGCAGGATCCAGACACGCAGGGCACAGAACCCAGACACGCAGGGCACAGAACCCAGATACGCAGGGCACAGGACCCAGACAGCGCAGAGGGCACAGGACCCAGACACGCAGGGCACAGGACCCAGACACGCAGGGCACAGAACCTCCTGATGCAGGATCCAGGCACGCATGGCACAGGTCCCAGACACGCAGGGCACAGTACCCAGACACGCAGGGCACAGGACCCAGACACGCAGGGCACAGGACCCATGAACCACCGCAGGGCACAGAAACCTCTGACGCAGGACCCAGAACACGCAGGGCACAGGACCTCCCTGACGCACGGACCCAGACACGCAGGGCACAGGACCCAGACATCGCAAGGGCACAGACCTCACGGACACGCAGGGCACCAGGACCCAGACACGCAGGGCACAGATCCAGACACGCAGGGCACAGGATCCAGCAGACACCGCAGGGCACAGGACCCAGACACGCAGGGCACAGGATCCAGACACGCAGGGCACAGGACCCAGACACGCAGGGCACAGGATCTCCCCGATGCAGGACCCAGACACGCAGGGCACAGGACCCAGACACGCAGGGCACAGAACCCAGTCACGCAGGGCCCAGGACACTCTGATGGCAGGATCCAGACACGCAGGGCACAGGACCCAGACCCGCAGGGCACAGAACCCAGACACGCAGGGCACAGAACCTCCCTGATGCAGGATCCAGACACGCAGGGCACAGGACCCAGACACGCAGGGCACAGGACCCAGACACGCAGGGCACAGTACCCAGACACGCAGGGCACAGAACCTCCTGATGCAGGATCCAGACACGCAGGGCACAGGACCCAGACACGCAGGGCACAGGACCCAGACACGCAGGGCACAGGACCCAGACACGCAGGGCACAGCACCAAGACACGCAGGGCACAGAACCCAGACACGCAGGGCACAGAACCTCCCTGATGCAGGATCCAGACACGCAGGGCACAGAACCGCCTGATGCAGGATCCAGACAGCAGGGCACAGGATCCAGACACGCAGGGCACAGGACTGCACGCAGGGCAAGGACCCAGACACGCAGGGCACAGGACCTCCCCGATGCAGGATCCAGTAACGCAGGGCACAGGACCCAGACACGCAGGGCACAGGACCTCCCCGATGCAGGATCCAGACACGCAGGGCACAGCCAGAACACTCCTGATGCAGAGATCCAGACACGCAGGGCACAGGAACCCAGACACGCAGGATCAGGCCCCAAACACGCAGGGCACAGGACCCAGACACGCAGGGCACAGAACCTCCTGATGCAGGATCCAGACACGCAGGGCACAGGATCCAGACACGCAGGGCACAGAACCTCCTGATGCAGGATCCAGACACGCAGGGCACAGCGATACCAGACCGACACGCAGGGCACAGGATCCAGACACGCAGGGCACAGGACCCCCAGGACACGCAGGGCACAGAGACACCAGGACACGCAAAGGGCACAGAACCTCCCTGATGCAGGACCAGACACACAGGGCACAGGACCCAGACACTAGGGCACGGACCAGACACGCAGGGCACAGGATCCAGACACGCAGGGCACAGGACCCAGAACCACACAGGGCACAGGACCCAGACACCAGGGCACAGGACCCAGACACGCAGGGCACAGGAACCAGACACGCAGGGCACAGGATCCAGACACGCAGGGCACAGAACCTCCTGATGCAGGATCCAGACACGCAGGGCACAGGACCCAGACACGCAGGGCACAGGATCCAGACCACCAGGGCACAGGACCCATGACACGCAGGGCACAGGATCCAGACACGCAGGGCACAGGACCCAGACACGCAGGGCACAGGAATCCACGAGGGCACGCCTGGCACAGGACCCAGACACGCAGGGCACAGGACTCCTGATGCAGGCGGATCCAGACACCAGGGCACAGGACCCAGACACCGCAGGGCACAGAACCTCCTGATGCAGGACCCAGACACGCAGGGCACAGAACCTCCTGATGCAGGATCCAGACACGCAGGGCACAGGACCAGACACGCAGGGCACACCCGAGAGATCCAGACACGCAGGGCACAGGACCCAGACACGCAGGGCACAGGACCTCCTGATGCAGGACCCAGACACGCAGGGCACAGGATCCAGACACGCAGGGCACAGGACCCAGACACGCAGGCGAACCCATGCGGATCCAGACACGCAGGGCACAGGATCCAGACACGCAGGGCACAGGACCCAGACACGCAGGGCACAGGACCAGACACGCAGGGCACAGGACCTCCTGAGTGCAGGATCCAGACACGCAGGGCACAGGAGGGCACAGGATCCAGACACGCAGGGCACAGGATCCAGACACGCAGGGCACAGGACCCAGACACGCAGGGCACAGGATCCAGACACGCAGGGCACAGGACCCAGACACGCAGGGCACAGGATCCAGACACGCAGGGCACAGGACCTCCCCGATGCAGGACCCAGACACGCAGGGCACAGGTGCACCTCACCCATACTCAGCATTGTTCAAACCCCCCTGGCCAACCCCCTCAAACTGAATTCACCCTCCCATTGGTCAGAGCAGGGCCCAGCCCGCCCTCTTGGCTGTGTGACTGGCTGCCCTGGTGCCCATGCACCCCTCCATGCTGCCCACACAGTTACTACCTGCAGTTGGTGCTGACCTCCAGTGAGTGTGGACCCCCCCAGTCCCTGCATGGGGGTCTGCGAGGGAGGGCACAGCAGCACCTGAGAGCAGAGCGGCCCTGGGGGAGGAGGAGGAGGTGAAGCTTGTGCCTCTGCCCCCTGCAGAGATGAGCCTCTCATTGTTCAGTTGCTAGCACTCCCTCCAGGGGCACAGGCAGCAGCATGGACTACTCTCCTCATCTTCTCGGATATTAGGACTCCAACTCCTGGCATCATGGATGTTACAATCTCTCAGCTCCTGGACCTGTTCCTGGAGAGTCCGCTGGTCACATGGGTGAGTGTCCTGTCCCTCAGGGGGAGGGGGGGGGAGGGGCCGGGAAGCCCCCAAACTCTGCTACTTTGTAACTTCTCGTCACTGTTGCTGCTGCGGTTCTGTTACTTTGTTTCTTCTTTGTAGAACTTTATGTGTTTTTCATGTGTTTGGTGACAATGTTGCTGCAGCAGGAAGTTTCCTGTATGTAAATCTGCCCATAGAGCTGAATCCTCCCCCACAGACCACCTGCCGCTGCAGCTTATCACTGGAGGGGTCTCTTCCCAGTATTGAGCTGCCCCCTGCCCCCACCCAAGTCACTGAATAGCAGCATTCCTGGGGGTCACAAGCAGGTGACAATAAGATGGCCACTTCCTCCAGACCCCATAAAGTTTATAGCCCTGAAACTTCAAAAAGTGAGGAAGGTGACTGCGCCAGAGGCAGCGCTTAACCCTGTGAGCGCCAAAATGCACCGAGTCTGGCCCCTAAAGACACTTCCTGGCGCTTAGATTGCCAGCTCTTCTGCCCAGAGGACCTTTATGTGAATAGATGCTTTAGGTTTCGTGAAAATAACGTCTAGAATGATCTTTTAGATTGCCAGCTCTTCTGCCCAGAGGACCTTTATGTGAATAGATGCTTTAGGTCTCGTGAAAATAACGTCTAGAATGATCTATTAGATTGCCAGCTCTTCTGCCCAGAGGACCTTTTATGTAATAGATGTTTTAAAAGGTCTCGTGAAAATAACGTCTAGAATAAATCTATTAGATTGCCACTCTTCTGCCCAGAGGACCTTTATGTAAATAGAGTGCTTTAGGTTTCGTGAAAATAACGTCTAGAATGATCTATTTATTGCCAGCTCTTCTGCCCAGAGGACCTTTAGGGTGAATAGATCTTTAGGTCTCGGGGAAAATAACGTCTAGAATGATCTATTAGATTGCCAGCTTTCTGCCCAAAGGGGGAAACCTTTATGTGAATAGATGCTTTAGGTCTCGTGAAAATAACGCCCTAGAATGATCTATTAGATTGCCAGCTCATTCTGCCCAGGGACCTTATGTAAATAGATGCTTTAGGTCTCTGAAAATAACGTCTAGAATGATCTATTAGATTGCCAGCTCTTCTGCCCAGAGGACCTTTATGTGAATAGATGCTTTAGGTCTCGTGAAAATAACTTCTAGAATGATCTATTAGATTTGTAAGCCTCTGCCCAAGGCCCTTATGGTAATCTTTTCCCCTCTTAACGGTCTAAGAATATCGTTGATTCCCCCACCCCACTTCTGGCCCAGGAGGAATTATAATTATCCAGTTATTACAGGATGAGGGTGAATTGTTCCATGACGAAGCAGATCTGAGGTAACAGCCCCACCTGAAGCTGTAATCAGGGTCATACGGCTCGTCACCCAGCTTTCCTGGAAACAGATATAACAGCGAAGCATTTAAATAGAAGATGACTTAAAAGTGGGTAACCCCATCAAGGTAGGAGAGGTCTGTTCTATGGGAGTTCCCAGTAAAAGGGGGAGCGCTGGTTTCTCCATTCTGTTCTAAGGGGTTTCCCAGTACAGGGGAGCGCTGTGTTCTCCATTCTGTTCTATGGGAGTTCCCAGTACAGGGGAGGGCTGTGTTCTCCATTCTCCTGTATGGGAGTTCCCAGTACAGGGGAGCGCTGTGTTCTCTCCATTCTCCTCTATGGGAGTTCCCAGTACAGGGGAGCGCTTGGGGTTCTCTCCATCTCCTCTATGGGGGTTTCCCATACAGGGGGGCCTGTGTTCTCTCTATTCTTCTAGGGAGTTCCCAGTACAGGGGAGCGCTGTGTTCTCTCCATTCTCCTCTATGGGAGTTCCCAATACAGGGGAGCGCTGTTTTCTCTCCATTCTCCTCTATGGGAGTTTCCAGTACAGGGGAGCGCTGTGTTCTCTCCATCTCCTCTATGGAGTTCCCAATACGGGGGAGCGCTGTTTCTCTCCTTCTTCTATGGGAGTTCCCAGTACAGGAGCGCTGTGTTTTTTCCATTCTCCTCTATGGGAGTTTCCCAGTACAGGGGAGCGCTGTTCTCTCCATTCTTCTAGGAGTCCCAGTACAGGAGCGCTGGTTCTCTTCATTCTCCTCTAGGGAGTTCCCAGTAACAGGGGAGGCGTTTCTCCATTCTGTTCTATGGGAGTTCCCATACAGGGGAGCGCTTTTTTCCCTCCATTCTGTTCCCTAGGGGATTCCCATAAGGGGAAAAAAGCCCCCTTGTGGCTCCATTCCGCCTCCCCTGTACGGGAACTCCCATAGAAAGAATGGAGAACACAGCGCTCCCCTGTACTGGGAACTCCCATAGAACAGAATGGAGCGTCGTGGACAGATTACCTGTTCTGAGTGTAGAGTTTTCGGGGCCCAGAGGTTGGGCTCCTTTTACCCTATCGGTGTCAGCAGTGTGTGGGGTTGGAGCGCCCCTTGAAGGGTTCCTGGGGGCGGGGTTGGTGGCGCAGGAAGCGCTGCCTCATTTACCTTCTATCTATTCTTGGCATCTCCGTCTTTCGGCCGAGTTGTGACTTGTCGCTCTGTTTCTTGTGGCCGCTCATTGTTGGGGTCTCTTCAGGCGTCTCCGCTTTGGCCCATTTTTGTACCTTTCTAGGGTCACGGGGTTCCGGGCCCCCGTTCCACGGCCCGGGGGCCTCTCCTGTGCTTTTTTTCCCCAGGACGGCGGTTTTTTTCATGTGTTTTTTTTCCCGGCGCTTCCTTCACTTGATGCGTCTGTTGCTCCGGTTTTTGCTGCTTATTCTCATGCACCTTTGCTGCACTTGACGCATCTTTTGGCGAGTTTGCACCATAGTAATTGTCTTGCCCTCCCAGTTTTTTGCATAAAGCGTCAAGCAGGGCAGAAGCAACGCCGCTGGGCGCCTGCCGTGCGCTGACTCCCATCTAAGTCACTGGGTCCCGGACGTCACCGGCTTTCGTTTGCGTTTTGATGCTTAATCACAAAAAATGGGAATTTTGTGTATTATAAAGACACCGCGTGAGCCCGGCCTGATCCTGTCCGGTTCAGGCCCCCAGCAATGGATGGACGGATCAGTCACTAGTGGGTGCTGCTATAACGGGGTCTCTGCGCCCATCAGGCGGGGGCCCTGTACAGTGCGGTTGCTCGCCCTCCATAGATCCGGAGCCGCTCTCTGTATCTGGGTGCGGTGGCTCCGTGTAACATGAAACACTTCATTACACAACAAAAATCCTGGATCGTCTTTCACCTTTTTCAGATCTTCAGGTTCTCAGGGGGGTGGAGGGGTAACGTAGGCCGCGGAGCCATAGTCCAGAGCGTCCCCCATCCCCCACCGGCCGCAGATAAGGTCCAGTTACAGGGACAGTAAAAAATAAATGATGCAAGACTGGATCACCCGGGCACCTCTGCCCTCCTGCCGCCTGGGGCGCCGTTCTGCCCTCCTGCAGCCTGGGGCGCCGTTCTGCCCTCCCGCAGCCTGGGGCCCGTCTGCCCCCGCCGCCTGGGGCCCGTTTGCCCTCCTGCCGCCTGGCCCGTTCTGGGCCTCCTCCCGGCCTGGGCACCGTTCTGCCGCCTGGGCACCGTTCTGCCCTCCTGCAGCCTGGGCACCCTTCTGCCCTCCCCGCCCGGGCCTCGTTCTGCCCTCCTCAGCCGGCACCGTTCTGCCCTCCTGCCGCCTGGCTCCGTTGGGCCCCCCTCCCTCTGGGCCCGTTCTGCCCTCCCTGCCTGGGGCACCGTTCTGCCTCCTGCCGCCTGGGCACCGTCTGCCCTCCTCCCCTGGGGCACGTTTCTGCCTCCTGCCGCCTGGGGCTCCGTTCTGCCCTCCTCCTGTCTGGGGCACCGTTTCTGCCCTCCTGCCGTCCTGGGCACCGTTTTGCCCTCCTCCTGGCTGGGCCCGTTCTGCCCTCCTGCCGCCTGGGGCTCCGTTCTGCCCTCCTGCCGCCTGGGGCACCGTTCTGCCTTCCTGCCGCCTGGGGCACCGTTCTGCCCTCCTGCCGCCTGGGGCACCGTTCTGCCCTCCTGCCGCCTGGGGCACCGTTCTGCCCTCCTCCTGTCTGGGGCACCGTTCTGCCCTCCTCCTGCCTGCGGCACCGTTCTGCCCTCCTGCGGCTCCGTTCTGGGGCACCGTTCTGCCCTCCTGCGGCTCCGTTCTGGGTCACCGTTCTGCCCTCCTCCTGCCTGGGGCACCGTTCTGCCCTCCTGCGGCTCCGTTCTGGGGCACCCCCTGGGCCTGCGTTTGGCCTCTTTTGGTGACAGGACCACACAGAGAGCAGATCTGTCATCACAGGTGCTGGGGGCTAGCTGTCTATTCATGGTCAGCGCTCTCGGAGCTGTCAGACAGGTTGTCGCTGTCATCATGAGACAGGTGCTCTGAGGGTTCTCCAGAGGGAGAGTGCGGTGGCTGCTGAGGGGTCTGTGGGGGGGGTCTGTAGCTGCTGCTTTTGTTTTGGGGGCCACAGTGACAATAACCTCCTTCTCAGTTCCAGAGCTTTTGTGCGGAGCGGGGAGTTGTGTCCTGACTGCAGAGTAAGGGGCTTGTGTTCTCCTGAATGCGGCGTCGCTTGTGGAGGTTGGGGCGCGCCGGCTGCCTGGCAATGCTGATTGTTGTAGACGAGCTGCTGAGGACGCTGCGGCCTGTGACAGGGACCAGTGTCTGCGATCACTAATACACATTACAAACAGTGACACCGAACTTATCCTGTCCCCACACCCTATGTACAGTCACTCCTCAGTATCGAAGGAACTCAGGAGGGAATGAGTGCGGGGGCACGAGAAGTAATATCCTCAACGCGTTTCATGTGATTCAACACTTTCCCAATGAGTCCTCCACAAAAACAGCAATGACTGGGAAAGTGCTCGATCACACGAAACGCGCTGAGGATATTAAAGTGATTTCTAGTGCCCCCGCGCTCGTTCCCTCCTGGCACCGAGTTCTGTCAACTCTGAACCAAAACTGAGGAGCTATATTGGCCGTACCCTCCGAAGGTGCTGAGATCCCAGTGACACCGGCTGCCAGGGGCGTCTATTACAACCGCAGATATGAGGTGTATCATATAATTGTACAACTCGCTGAGGTGAGATTTCTCATATCATCATCACGTAATACACCAGATCGCGCAGCACCCTTCCCTGTTCTCTTTTTTGTCTTTTCTGTTTTTTTCTAGCACCTTTTTATAAGTCACATCCTGTATTATCCTCCAGAGCTGCACTCACTATTCTGCTGGTGCAGTCACTGTATATACATTACTTATCCTGTACTGACTGTGTTACATCCTGTATTTTTCCTCCAAGCTGCCTCACTATTCTGCTGGTGCAGTCACTTACATAACATTACTTATCCTGTATGATCCTGAGTTACACCTTTTTATTATCCTCCAGAGCTGCCCTCACTATTCTGCTGGTGCAGTCATTTGTACATACATTACTTATCCTGTACTGATCCTGAGTTACATCCTGTATTATTATCCTCCAGAGCTGCGCTCACTATTCTGCTGGTGCAGTCACTGTACATTCATTACTTATCCAGTACTTATCCTAAATTACATCCTGTATTATCCACCAGAGCTGCGCTCACTTTTCGGCGGGGTTGGGGGGGGGGCACTGGATAAAGTTTAACCCCTTTATATTGAAGCCTCAGCATCTTTGTCCGTCCATCGCTCTATTTACATTGTGCTGGTCCTGATTGTTTTGTGCTCTTTTTTTTTTTAACCATAAACTTTTTATTGGTCAGATTTAAAGTAGTACAAACATAATACAGTATATGTCATTGTAAACCAAATTTCAACTTTTACCCCCAAAAAACACAACCAAACCCACCTCCCAAATCCATTTTCCAGATTCAAAGCAGTAAATATCCATTCCAAATCACATAGCATGCAATATTAATAACATTCAGTTCTTGTCACCTGGCTGTGGGGACGGCCCTCCATCCACACAACTGCCATAGACCAGTCCCGGGAAAACCTCTACACCGAGATCCCCAACACCCTCTGCCTAACTAAGTTCGGTGCAGCAAGACCAAATATCCAGCCATTTGGCCCATATTATTATACTTAATTTTGGCTCCTCTCTTAAAATTTACACCCCTCTCTCCAGAGCAATCAGCCAGTTCACTTTATTAACAAGCTCCTGTGCTGACGGAGGTTCTGCCACTTTGTCGCTATTAATTTCCTCGCCATAAATAAAAGCCTGGATATTGCGATTTTCTCAGCCTCTGAAACCGTTAAGTCCTCTACATATCCCAAAATACAAACCAACGGATTGGACAATAAAAATCCAATATCGCTCTAGTTTAGGGCAATGCCAGAACATATGCATCAGAGAGGCCAGGTGCACATGACCCCTATTACACAGAGGGGAGGCCCGAATTCCAATTTATGTGAAATAGAGGGGTTTCTGTAAACTCGATGTATTAAGAATAATTGAGAGATTCGATGCTGTTCACTCCCTGAAATCAATGGTATGGTCTCCAGTATCTCCCTCCCAAATATTTGGCTCTATAGGGCCAATATCTCCCTTTCCCCCCTACTAACGTAAATCTATTGGGGTTTTTAGAAAAAAAATTTGCCAATAAAAGTTTATATAAAGTGGATATCAGTCCCTTCGTTGTTTTGATGTTCTTTACCCATCTATCGGAGTAAACTGGCATTATATTGAAAATTTTGTCGATTTTTCTGCCATTAAAGCGTGCCTAAGCTGTAAGTATTTGTATAGCTGTGTATCGGTAAGGGAAATTCCATTTGCAATTGCTGAAAACTTTTAAGCACCCCCTGATCTGTAAGCAGTTTTGGGAGACCAATTGAGGCCCCTAGGATGCCCATTTACTCGAATCCCTGAAGCACAAAAAGTTCAGACAACCAGGGGTATTCCAAATCCCGTATAGGATGTGCAGCCTAAAGCCCAAAATCCACCCGTAATTTCCACCACATTTTAAATGCATCAGATAAAGTTTGGAAACTTTTTTTTGGGGTGCACTAAAAAAAGTTTTTGCCTCCAGTTTACCATAAAGATTGGGAGAATTAAAATAGTGGCGTAATAGTTTCAAGTTTAAATCCTTATCCCCCTCCCCCTCCCAGCGTGTTGTATGCTCTAGTCGCATCCAAAGCTGCCCCCTACACCACGGCAGGCTGATGTGCTGCATAGATGAGCTCACCCTACAGCGTCTGCCATAAACACTACATCTCTCACAATGCAGCGCAGCAGCAGGACAGGGCTCTGAGACATTGATCATCTTGGCTGGGAGCTGCGTAGTCTGGAGCATTACCTACTCCTGGTGGATTGTGCCCCCGGTGGGGAAGTAATCTCCGCCGTCACCTATGTTGTGCCCCCGGGTTTGGGCATAATCTCCGCGTCCCTATTTTGGGTCCCCCCCGTGGGGCAGTAATCTCCGCTCACCATGTTTGCCCCGGGGGGCAGAAAATCTCCGCCGCACTATTTGGCCCCCCGGTGGCAAATCTCCGCGTCCCCTATTTGGGGCCCCCGGTGGGGCAGTAATCTCCGCCGTCACCTATGTTGTGCCCCCGGTGGGGCAGTAATCTCCGCCGTCACCTTTTGGGCCCCCCGGGGGGGGGGGGGGCCCCCCGGGGGCTTTGGGTCACCTATGGGTCCCGGGGTGGGGCAGTAATCTCCGCTGTCCCGGGGCCCCCCCCCTTTTGGGCATAATCTCCGCGGCACCTAGTTTGGGCCCCAGGGGGCGTTAAACCCGCCTCACCTATGTTGTGCCCCGGGGGGGGCAGACCCCCACCGGGTGGGGGCCCCCGGTGGGGCAGGGAACCCCCCGAATGTTGGGGCCCCTGTGGGGCAGAACCCCGCACCAGGGCCCCCGGGTGGGCCAGAACCCCGTTCAAATTTGGCCCCCGGGGGGAAAGAACCCGCGGGTTGCCCCGAACCCCAAAAATGAAGCGCCCCCCCGAGGTGAAAACCGGGCCCCGGGGGGCAAACGAAACGGGGGAAAAAGGCCCCCAAATGATTGGGGGACGGCGTTTAACCAAGAAATGCGAGATTGAAAAAACGGGGACGGGGGCGGCACGGGGAGCCCCGCAGAAGGGGAGGCACGGGACCGCAGAGAGGGCGAGGCCGGGGACCGCAAGAGGGGAGGCACGGGGAGCCCCGCAGAGAGGGGAGCACGGGGCCCCGCGAGGCGGGGGGCCAGGGGGGCCGCAAGAGGGGGGGCCATGGAGCCCAAGAGGCGCGGGGCACAACCCATTTTTCATAAACCCGCGGTCCACCCCCTTTAGCCGAACAAATGTAGGAAGGAGCCCCCCCCAAGAGGCCCCAACCCCCCGCCCGGCCGGGACCCCGTAAAGCGGGCCTTCCCTGCGGAGGCCAAGAAACCGGGGATCAAGGAGGGAGCTGAAAGGGAGCCCGGGGCCCCCAACTCCACCCCCCTCCGAGCGAGAGGCCGGGGGCCCCCACCAACCCAGAGGGGGTCGACGCGCCCCTTTCCAATTTTTGCCCCGTGTTCCCCCCTTTTGTGGTGAGGGGGGGGGGGGGGTTTAGGTCTGAGCTCCCTTCCCTTGGATGGGGTCCCCCGGCTGGGGGTTTCCCAAGACGTTCCTGGTACAAATTTAATCTTCATTTCAAACTACCGTTCTCATAAGGTTCCAGTCCCCCTCATTAATGGGCCCTCGTGGGCCCCGGGCGGGGGTTATAAAAATCAGGGTGGGGGGCGAGGACCCCTCTCCTGCTCCAATACCAGAATCCTCACACAGATTGTACAAAAAATTGTAGAGATTGAGCAGTGGAGGGGAGGGGGTGCAAAGGTCGCAGTGGGAACCATAGGGAGGTGCAGAACCCAGGGGAACCAAGGAGGTGCAGAGATCCCTTTGTGAACCAAATAGGGAAAAAGGGGGGGCAGAGATCCCAGTTGGAACCATAGTGAGGTGCAGAGATCCCAGTGGGAAACCCAAGTAGGTGCAGAACCCCAAACCAAGTGGGGGAAACCCAAACCAAGTAGGTGCAGAGACCATTTTGGAACCATAGGGAGGTGCAAAAGGGGAAAAAAAAAATAAATTTTTTTCCCAAATTGGGAACCAAGGAGGTGCAAAAACCCAGTGGGAACCAAGGGAGGTGCAGGGGACCCGGGTGGGAACCGGGGGGGGGTGCAAAAGACCCAGGGGAACATAGTGAGGTGCAGAGATCCCAGTGGGAACCATAGTGAGGTGCAGAGATCCCGTGGAACCATAGAGGGCAGAATCCCGTGGAACCCAAAGGAGGTCAGAGACCCAGTGGAACCAAGGGGTGGTGCAGATCCCAGGGGGAACCAAAAGGAGTGCAGAGCGAAATAACCCCCCAAAAACCAGGGACCCCAATGCTTTGCCATCAGAGACCATTGGTGCTGGCAGGGGCCACAGAGGCGGTGGTCAGACACCAGGTACTATAAATGGCCCCGGAGGTTCAGGTTACCCCGCTGGGTATTGGGGTTCCAGTCCCGGGTTGTAGCCTCTGACATGGGCCGGGGACACTTTTTTTGCATTGTCTCTCAGTCTTGTTGAGTTTTGTGCCCTTTACCCCGCTTTTGAGCAGCTGCGCCTCCGCCCGGGGGTGAGTCCGCGTCCCCCCCCCCCGGATGGGGGTTGGGGACATGGGGGCCTTTCCCCCCCTCATCGGGGACAGCTGGAGGGACAACGAGACCTCGGCTATAATCATTTTTGTTACGGGGTTTTACTGACATTCCCAGCTGTGCGGACGGCGTCCTCTGCTGCCGCAGGCAATGGCGGCACCTCCATTCCTGCTGATCCTGCCCTCATAGGAGTCAGCGCATCATAAACTTGCAGAGCTGTGGACACTCAGTGACCGGGCCCTTACAGAATTGTGGAGAGCGGGCGTGACTAAGCATAAGCATAATAGTCCCCTCCCTGTGACCGGGTCTGGGGAATGACCCCCTGACTCTACTGCAATCTAAACCCTTGCACCCGCTTCTCTCCCGCAGTGACCCGCGACCGTCCAACCAGCGAATCAACAAACAGGTCAACAACGACGTCAACCTGCGGATCCAGAACCTCACCACCGTGGGGCACAAAACCTACTACCAGAAATGGCGCTTCCTGTGAACACAGACAGGAAATCCTGACTAACCTCTGCGGGCCGCTCATTTCGCCCCCCAGAGCGAACACCTGCACACCTGCTGGGATGACGGAGGCGCCGAGGGTCGGACCTGAGAGCAACCAGGCCCCTTAAAAAGGGGACTCCGCTCCCCGCACACATAAATACCCAAAATCGTACGGTATAGACCCCTTATATCCTGAATATCGGCTCCGATCCGTATTCTCCTACAGAACATTCACAGAATTGGATTTTATGTCTTATAATCTCTCTCCCCCATAAGTAATGTCCCTGCCCCTCTTCTCCAGATGTGGCCGGGGGTTTTACTTTTTGACCTAGAACCCTCTCGTTTTATATTGGGGGGTCCCCCCCCGACTTGAAAATTGGGGGCTCCGCCCCCGCGTTTTATATTGGGGGCCCGCCACCAGCAGTTGAAATTTGGGGGCTCCGCCCCCGCACGTTGTATATTGGGGGCTCCGCCACCAGCACGTTGTATATTCGGGGGCTCCGCCACCAGCACGTTGTATATTCGGGGGCTCCGCCACCAGCACGTTGTATATTCGGGCCCGCCACCACACGTTGATAATTGGGGGCCCCCACACACGTTGTATAATTCGGGGGCTCCCCCACCAGCCGTTGTATAATTTTGGGGGGCTCCCAACAGCAGTTTTTATATTTGGGGGCTCTGCCCCAGCACGTTGTATATTGGGGGCTCCGCCCAAGCACGTTGTATATTCGGGGGCTCCGCCACCAGCTGGTTGTATATTGGGGGCTCCGCCACCACACTTTTTTATTCGGGGCTCCGCCACCACACGTTGTATATTGGGCTCCGCCACCACACTTGATATGGGGGGCCCCCCCAGCACGTTTTTATATTCGGGCTCCCCCACCACCGTTGTAATTTGGGGGCCCGCCACCCCCTTGTATAATTCGGGGGGTCCCCACCACTCTTTTTAAAAATTTGGGGGGGTCCGCCACCAGCACGTTTATATTTGGGGGGTCCGCCACCACACGTTTTATATTGGGCTCCGCCACCAGCCTTTTATTCGGGGGCCGGGCCCCCGGGGGTTTTATTGGGGGCTCCGCCACCAGCACGTTGTATATTCGGGGGCTCCGCCACCAGCACGTTGTATATTGGGGGCTCCGCCACCAGCTCGTTGTATATCGGGGGGTCCGCCCCAGCACTTTTATATTGGGGGGGTCCGCCACCCCAAAGTTTATATTGGGGGCTCCGCCACCAGCACGTTGTATATTGGGGGCTCCGCCACCAGCACGTTGTATATTCGGGGGCTCCGCCACCAGCACGTTGTATATTCGGGGGCTCCGCCACCAGCACGTTGTATATTCGGGGGCTCCGCCACCAGCACGTTGTATATTGGGGGCTCCGCCACCAGCACGTTGTATATTCGGGGGCTCCGCCACCAGCGTTGTATATTCGGGGGTCGGGCCCCAGACCTTTTAATTCGGGGCCCGCCACCAACCTTTTAAATTTTGGGGGGTCCCCACCCGCCGTTTATATTGGGGGCTCCGCCACCAGCACGTTGTATATTGGGGCTCCGCCCCACACGTTGAAATTCGGGCCCGCCACCAGCGTTTATATCGGGGGCCTGCCCCCAGCACGTTGTATTTGGGGGCTCCGCCCCACACTTGTATATTCGGGGGGTCCGCCCCCACCGTTGTAATTCGGGGGGCTCCGCCACAGCTTTTGATATTTGGGCTCGCCCCCACACGTTGTATATCGGGGGGTCCCCCCAGCACGTTGTAACGGACCCCCCCAAACTGATATTGGGGGGCTGACCCTGTTTATATTCGGGGGGACCACCGCCCCACTCTTGTAACGGGGGGTCTCCCCCCCAGCACGTTTATTTCGGGGGGCTTCCGCCCCACCCCGGGGGTTGCATATTCGGAAAAGGCAGGGGGGTCACTTACTTTCTCGTTCACAGGCAGAGGAGGTCATAGACTCCCCGTAACCCGGGGCTTTCCTTACCCAAAATTTCAAGACCCCTTTCTGTCATGTAAACCCCCCTTTTTCAGCGGCGGGTGAGGACTCTGATACAATGTAACGACCCTACTCCTGTGTCAGCAGGACGAGGTGAGGACTCTAACATGTAAAAGACCCACCCTGGTCAGCAGACGAGGTGAGGACCATACATTAACCCCCACACCGTTGCAGCAGGGACGGGGGGTGAGGCCCTGAACAGTAAACCCTCTCCCCTGTTCGCCCCGGGGAGGTGAGCCTTTTCACGAACAACCCTTTCCCGGCAAACGCTGTTGACGCCGCTTCTCAGGCGGAGCGCTGTTGACGCCGCTTCTCACGCGGAGCGCTGTTGACGCCGCTTGCTGTGGTTTTGCCCGCTTCGATCGTGTTTGTGCCATTTTGATAATTTTGCGCCAAATTTAACATTTCCTATAAGTAATCAGTGGCGACTCGTCACAAAGGGGGGAGCGCCGCCCCCCCTGGGGAAACCCCCGGATTCTATTCCCTGCATGTGAGCGCGGAGCAGCGGCCGTCACTCAGTAACATTGCGGTTTGTAGGTAAACAGCGAGAACAAAGGCGCGGCGCGATGTCCTAGCGCGACGCGCCGCCGCACTCACGCTCGGATTCTGTGTTCTATCTTGTCCTCAATGTTCCCACCTGTGACAATGGCCGCCTTCCCCCGTGGGACGTAGCAAACTCCATCTGGAGACTGTTTGTGTCGCCACGGAGATAAGCTGATCGCTCCTCTTCATTTATACGTAGGGAAACCGATGAAGTAAGGCTGAAAGGGACAGTGACACAAAAAGGAGTCCACTGAGCGGATTGATGCAGCCTACTATATGTGACTGATATCAGCCCGCACCAGCTTATAACACCCAGTACTGATATAACCTCAGACATTACATACTATGTGACTGATATCACAGCCGCCTCCTCTAATAACGCACCAGTACTGATATAACCAGAGACAATACATCCTATGTGACGATATCAGCCTGCTCCTCTATAACCACCAGTACTGATATAACCAAGCCATTACAACCTATGTGACTGATATCAGCCGCTTCCTCTTATAACGCTCTCAGTACTGATATAACCAGAGACATTACATCCCTATGTGACCTGAATCAGCCGCCACCTCATTTATAACGCTCCAGTACTGAACATAACCAGAGACATTACATCTATTTGACTGATACTGAGCCGCTCCTCTTATAACTAATCCAGTACTGATATAACCAGAGTCATACATCCTATGTGAACTGATATCAGGCCTCTCCTCTTATAATGCTCCATACTGATATAACCTTCCAGACATTACATCCTATGAGACTGCTATCAGCTTTCCTCTATAACGCTCTCAGTACTGATATAAAAACCAGAGACCTTACATCCTATGTGACTGATATCAGCTGCTCCTCTTATAACGCTCCAGTACTGATATAACCAGAGACATTACATCCTATGTGACTGGTATACAGCCGCTCCTCTTAGAACGCACCAGTACTGATAAAACCTCCAGACATTACATCCTATGTGACTGATATCATCCGCTCCCTCTTTATAACGCTCCATACTGATATAACCACCAGACATTCCATCCTATGTGACTGATATCAAGCTGCTCCCTTATAACGATCCAGTACTCGATATAACCTTACAGACATTACATCCTAGTGGACTGAATCAGCCGCTCTCTTATAACGCTCCAGCACTGACATAGCCTCCAGACACATAACATCCTATGTGACTCATATCAGCCGCTCCTCTGTAGAACGCTCCAGTCCTCGATATACACCTCCAGACATTACATCCTATGTGGACTGAATATCACCCGCCCCTCCTTATAATGCCCAGCACTTGATATAACCACAGACATACATCCAATGTGAACTGAAATCAGCGCTCCTCTTGATAACGCTCCAGTACTGAAATAACCTTCAGACATTACATCCTATGTGACACATAATCACCGCTCCTCTTATAACGCACCAGTACGTATAACCAGAGCATTACATCCTTATGTGACTGATATCATATAACGCTCCAGTACTGATATAACCTCCAGACATTACATTCTATGTGACTGATTATCAGCCTCTCCTCTTCTCTTATAACCTCCCAGTACTGATATAACCTCCAGACATTTAAATCCTATGAGACTGATACAGCCGCTCCTCTTATAACGCTCCAGTAATGAATAACCTCCATACAATACCATCCTAGGACTGATATCCAGACCGCTCCTCTTATAACGCTCCAGTACTGATATAACCAGAGACACTACATCCAATGTGACTGATATCACCGCTCCTCTTATAACGCTCCAGTACGCTATAACCTCCAACATTACATCCTATGTGACTGATATCAGCCGCTCCTCTTATAACGCTCCAGTACGATATAACCTCAACATTACATCTATTGGCTGATATCACTGCTCCCTCTTAAAATCTCCAGTAATGATAAACCAACATTTACATCCATTAGACTGATATCAGCCGCGCCTCTATAACGCTCCGAGTACGTGATATAACCAGAGACATTACATCCTATGTGACTGATATCAGCCGCTCTCTTAAAACGCACCAAACCTGAAATAAAACCTCCAGACCAATAGACATCCAAATGTGACATGATATCACCGCTCCTCTTATAACGCTCCAGTACTGAAATAACCAGAGACATAACAATCCTATGTGACTGATATGCAGCCGCTCCTCTTATAACCGCTCCAGTACTGATATAACCAGACATTTCATCCTACTTGACTGATATCAGGCCGCTCTCTTATAACGCTTTCCAGCACTGATAAACCCCCATATGACATTACATCCTATTTGACTGATATCAGAGCATCCGCTCCTCTTAAAACGCTCCAGTACTGATATAACCTCCATACATTACATCCTATGTGACTGATATCAGCCGCTCCTCTTTATAACGCCCAGACTGATATAAAACCAGAGACATTACATCCTATGACTGATATCAGCCGCTCCTCATATAACGCTCCAGTACTGATATAACTCACAGACCATTACAACCTATGGCTGATATCAGCTGCACCTCTTATAATGCTCCAGTACTGATATAACCAGAGACATTACATCCTATGTGACTGAATATCAGCCGCTCCTTATAACGCTCCATACTGATATAACCAGAGACATTCACATATCCTATGGTGACTGATATCAGCCGCTCCCCTTATAACACTCCATACTGATATAACTCAGACCATTACATCCTATGTGACAGATATAATCAGGCCGCTCTCATATAACGATACCAGTACTGATATAACCTCCAGACATTATACATCCTATTGGTGATGATATCAGCCAGCTCCTCTTATAACGCTCCAGCACTGATATAATCTCCAGGACATTTACATCCTATGTGACATGATATCAGCCGCTCCTTCTTATAACACTCCAGTAACTGATATAACCAGAGACATTAACCTATGTGGACTGATATCACCGCGTCCTCTTATTAACCTCCAGTACTGATATAACCAAGACATTACATCCTATGTGACTGTGAAGATCATGGGGGAACCGTCCAGTTTGGGCCCCCTGGTTTCTCATTGTCAGCTCTGTACATCTTGTTAGTGGCTCTATAGTATCTTATTACAATCTCGCCTCCTTGTCTTCATTGTATAAACACCTGTGGGGTGGGTCCCTAGGAGACCCCGTCGCCTCACAGATCCCTGAGGAGGCGGCTCAGAAGCTTCATTATCACAGTTAACCCTTCAGTGGTGGGTTACAGGCGGCGTTCTTGGGTCAGGGAATCAGTGCACAGTGGAGCGGACTGTAGTCTCGGCTCCCCAAATCCACCAGCAGGTTCAGTTGTGTGGATGATTGTTTACAGCACAGGCTCCTCCACCTGTAGTGACCCCATCCCGGGACGGCCTGCACTGTAAAGAATGGCGGCTCTCATTCTGGTCGTCATGGCGACGTCCATTGTTCTGATGGAGCCTGTGATACACGGAGCTCCAGGATCCGCCCGACATTCCTGAGCTATTGGAGGGGGGGGGCGCTTTGTCTTGACTCCGGCCATTATCTGTCAGGTCATTCAGATGATTGGGGGGTCCCATTCAAAAATGACGAACCCTGGAGTCACCGCTGCCCCTCAGCGGGGGGGCCGGCGTGTGTGGACCGTTGGTGGAGGGGGGTTTGGGGGGAGCACGTGTGGGGACAACGTGTGGTGGCGCGGCGTGTGGTGGCGCGGCGTGTGGTGGTGCTGCGGCGTGTGGTGGCGCGGCGTGTGGTGGCGCGGCGTGTGGTGGCGCGGCGTGTGGTGGAGCGGCGTGTGGTGGCTCGGCGTGTGGTGGTGGCGCGGCGTGTGGTGGCGCGGCGTGTGGTGGCGCGGCGTGTGGTGGCGCCCGGGGGGGGGGCTGTGATGGCGCGGCGTGTGGTGGCGCGCCGGGGGAGGGGCGTGTGGGTAGCGGCTTTGGGGTGGCGCGGCGGTATGTAGCGGGTGGGTGTAGGGGCGGGGTGGCGGGGCGTGTGTTGGAGCAGCGGCGTGTGGTGGTGGCGCGGCGTGTGGTGGAGGGGCGTGTGGTGGAGCGTCGTGTGGTGGAGGGGCGTGTGGTGGCGCGGCGTGTGGTGTAGCGGTGTGGGGTGTAGCGGCGTGTGGTGGCGTGGCGTGTGTTGGAGCAGCAGCGTGTGGTGGTGGCGCGGCGTGTGGTGGTGCGGGTGTGTGGTGGCGCGGCGTGTGGTGGAGCGGCGTGTGGTGGCGCGGCGTGTGGTGGCGCGGGTGTGTGGTGGCGCGGCGTGTGGTGACGCGGGTTGGGGGTGGGGGCGGGTGTGGGGGCCCCGGGTGTGGTGTAGCGGCCTGGGGTTGGCGCGGCGTGGGGTGGCGCGTCGGTGGGGCGCGGCGTGGGGTGTACCCGGGTGTGGGGCTCGGGGGTGGGGTTTGGCCGGCGTGTGGTGGGGGCCCGCGGCGTGGGTTGGCGCGGCTTTGTGGTGAAAGCGGGGCGTTTTGGTGGGCGGGTGGTGGGGGGCGGGTGGTTTGGGGGGGGGCGGGTGTGTGGTGGTGCGGGTGTGTGGTGGCGCGGCGTGTGGTGGCGCGCCGTGTGGTGGCGCGCCGTGTGGTGGAGGGGCGTGTGGTGGCGCGGCGTGGGGTGTAGCGGCGTGTGGGAAGGGGCGTGTGGGGGAGGGGAAATTGGTGGGGCGCGGCTTTTTGGGGTTTTGGCGCGGGGGTTTGGTGAGCGGTTTGGGGGTTTTGTAGCGGGGGTGTGGGGGCCCGGGGGCTTTGTTTTGGGAGCAGCGGGGGGGTGGTGGTTGGGGGGCGTTTTGGTTTGGCGCGGCTTTGTGGTGGTGGGGGGTTGTTTTGGTGGGCGGCGTGTGGGGCGCGGCTGGGGGTGGGGCGGCGTGTGGTGGCGCGGCGTGTGGTGGGGCGGCGTGTGGTGGCGCGGGTGTGGTGTAGCGCTTTGTGGTGGCCGTGGCGTGTGGTGGGGGCGGGGCGTGTGGGGGTTTGGTTTCGGTTGTGGTGGTGCGGGTGTGGTGGGGGGGCGGCTGTGGTGGCGCGGGGGGGTTTGTGGGGGCGCGGCGGTTTTGGTGGCGGGGCTTTGTGGTGGCCGGGGGGTGTGGGGGCCCGGTGCGTGTGGTTTTAGCGGCGTGTGGTGGCGCGTGGTGGGAGCAGCTTTTTTGTGGGTGGTGGCTCGGCGTGTGGTGTAGCGGCGTGTGGTGGGTCGGCGTGTGGTGGTGGCGCGGCGTGTGGTGGTGGCTCGGCTTGTGGTGGTGCGGGTGTGTGGTGGCGCGGCGTGTGGTGGCGGGGTGTGTGGTGGCTCGGTGTGGGGTTGAAAGCGGGTGGTGGGGGCGGGGCCCGGCGTGTGGTGGGGGGCGCGGCGGCGTTTTGGGGGCCCCCGGCCCCGGCGTGTGGTGGAGGGACGGGGTTGGGGCGCGGCGTGTAGTGGGGGGGCCCGTGTGGGGGAAAGGGGGCCCGTGTGGGGGCGCGGCTTTGTGGTGGGGGGAAAGCGTTTTTGGTTTTTGGGGGGCCCCGGCTTTGTGGTGGCCCCGGCGGCGTGGGGGTGGAGCAGCGGCGTGTGGTGGCACGGCGTGTGGTGGAGCAGCGGGGTGTGGTGGCGTGGCGTGTGGTGGCGCGGCGTGTGGTGGAGCAGCGGCGTGGGTTTTGGTTTGGGGGTTGTGGGGGAAAGGGTTTTTGTGGTGGCGGGGCGTGGGGGTGGAGGGAGCTTTTGTGGTGGCGCGGCGTTTTTGGTGGCGCGGCTTTTTGGGGCGGGGCGTTTTGGTGGCGCGGCGTGGGGGTGGCGGGGGCGTGGGGTTTGGCGGGGCGTGTGGTGGCGCGCCGTGTGGTGGAGGGGCGCGTGATGGCGCCCTTTGGGGTGGGGGGGGGCCCGTGGGGTGGCGCGGGGGTTGTGGGGGGGGCCCTTGGGGTTTGGGAGCAGCGGCTTTGGGTGGAGGCGGGCTTTGGGGGGGGCTCGGCTTGTGGTGGAGCGGCGTGTGGTGGAGGGGCATGTGGTGGCGCGGCGTGTGGTGGCTCGGCTTGTGGTGGAGCGGCGTGTGGTTTTTTAGGGGCCGTTTTGGTTTTTGGGGGCCGTGTGGTGGCGGGGTTTTTGTGGTGGAGCAGCGGCGTGTGGTGGTGGAGCGGCGTGTGGTGTAGCGGCGTGTGGTGGCTCGGCTTGTGGTGGTGCGGGTGTGTGGTGGCGCGGCGTGGGGTGGCTCGGCGTGTGGTGTAGCGGCGGGTGGTGGCTCGGCTTGTGGTGGTTTCGGGTGTTTTGGTGGGGGGGCCCCTTTTTGTGGGGGCCCTCGGGGTTTTGGTGTAGCGGCGGTGGTGGTAAAAAGCGGCGGGGTGGTGGTGGCGCGGCGGCGTGTGGTGGTGGCGCGGCGTGTGGTGGCGCGGTGTGGATGGTTCTGCTTTGTTGGGATCATTTTCCCTTAAATTTCCCACCTTGTTGTGCGTCCTTGACCCGGGGCCCGGGGTTAGCCCACGGGGCCCCCATTTGATTTTGGGGCCCAAAACCCCCGAGTTTCTCCCCGGACATGAACCAAAAAAGATCCCTCTCTCCCCTTATCCCTCTCTCCCCTTATCCCTCTCTCCCCTTATCCCTCTCTCCCCTTATCCCTCTCTCCCCTTATCCCTCTCTGCCCTTATCCCTCTCTCCCCTTATCCCTCTCTCCCCTTATCCCTCTCTCCCCTTATCCCTCTCTCCCCTTATCCCTCTCTGCCCTTATCCCTCTCTCCCCTTATCCCTCTCTCCCCTTATCCCTCTCTCCCCTTATCCCTCTCTCCCCTTATCCCTCTCTCCCCTTATCCCTCTCTGCCCTTATCCCTCTCTCCCCTTATCCCTCTCTCCCAGCTTTTGGAGCACCCTATTTTGGTTCTAAACTTTTGAGAACCTGTTATTGCAGCTCATGGGGCAGTTAATGTCCTGCCCCCAGGACCCGGCACCACGCGCCTCCTTCGGCCGCTGGCTGCTTGTTCTGTGGTGACACCTGCTGCCTCCTCCCCGCAGGGATCAGCGACTCCTCGTCCGTCTCTGAATTTCTAGTCTCGCACCTGGGGTCCTGGGGGGTCATTCCTTCTGACCTCCCGGTCCAAAAGTCTCTTTTGAAAAATTTCTGCCCGTGTTTCTGCCTTTCATTGACCGGAACGGGGTCTCAATGGGGGCCCCGGGGTCTCCTGAGGGCTGCTGACACTTTTGGGTCTCATGCTCTGGTCCCTGGAGGGGGGGACACTTGGGGTTCATGTCTCCCGGCTCCTGGAGGGGGGCTACACTGTGGGTCCTGTCTTGGGCCCTGGAGGGGTCTCCTGGAGGGGCTGCTGACACTTGTGGGTCTCATGTCTCTGGTCTCCTGGAGGGGCTGCTGACACTGATGGGTCTCATGTCTCTGGTCTCCTGGAGGGGCTGCTGACACTTGTGGGGTTATTCTGTCCCCTCCTGGAGGGGGGTGCTGACACTTGTGGGTCTCATGTCTCTGGTCACCTGGAGGGGTCTCCTGGAGGGGCTGCTGACACTTGTGGGTCCTGGTCTTTCCTGGAGGGGCTGCTGACACTTGTGGGTCTCATGTCTTTGGACTGTTTGGTCTCCTTTCCCTGCAGATATCAGCACCTTATCCAGGACCCGGGGCCCCTTCTCCTGCTCCTTGGGTCGGAAGGGGTCCCAGCTCGGGATCTGGGGGTCTGCGCTACTTCGCTCTGGGCGCCGCTTATCTCGGGTCAGAGGGGATCGACCTCTCGCCGCTCGTTATTGGGAGATTTCTTGTGCAATGATTCCTGCTGAGATCAAAGGGTTAACGCTGAATTATCCTGAACACTGGAGGCTGAGGCAGCGCCCCCCGGGGGCCATTCATTATTAATATTGATCCACATTTACTGATTGCTCCTGTGCTGGACTCGTTAATTAGTTGGAGTGATTACAGATGGCGGCTGCACTGGTGTCCTGGGGCAGCGTCGCCCGTTGCTAGGGACAGACCTGCTCCCCGGCTGTAATTGCGCCTGTACCTGTCTGTAAACAATGGGCGTTCGCCTAATAATTACACCTGAGTGGGCGAGGCCTGGGACTTACCTGCCAGGTACACAGACTATGGGTCCCTATAGAAACCTCTGTGTACTGGACACTCTGCAGGAAGTGGCCGCTCCCCTGTGTCCTGCAGCAGAGTCTGGGGGATCATGTAATGCTGTATCTGTAAATGACACAACATCCCCCAATATATCCTTTTATCCAACGCCGTCTACCACGAGAATTTTTTAACGAGCGCCCGGTCTACCACATATGTGTGCAGTATTCAACGGTCCCAGAGTCTGTTCATATAACAGCGAGATTAATAAACGCCACGTATCGCGTTATAAGGGGTAAAACCGTATCTAAGCTGATCATAAGTGATCATGTCTGCTAAACTGCTGTATCTAAGCCTCTCCTGTGTAATACTGTCTCCTGAGCTGCTGTATCTAACCTTATTCTGTTTGCTAAGCTGTTCTAAGCCTCTCCTGTGTGATGCTATCAACTAAGCTGTTGTATCTAAGCCTCCCATGTGATACCATCTGCTGGGCTGCTGTATCAAAACATCTCCTGTGTGATACTGTCCGCTAAGCTGCTGTATCTAAGACTCTCATGTGATACTTTCTGCTGAGCTGCTGTATCTAAGCCTCTCCTGTGTAATACTGTCTCATGAGCTGCTGTATCTAAGCCTCACTGTATCATACTGTCGGCTGAACTGCTTTATTGAAGCTTTTCCTGTATGATGTTAAGCATATGTATCTAAGCCTTCTAACATGATATTCTTATGAGCTGCTGTATCTAAGCCCCCTCCCTTCCCACCCCCCACCCGTTAAATACCATCTGCTGAGCTGATGTATCTAAGCCTCTTCTGGGTTATAATCTTTCCTTAGCTGCTGTATCTAAAACTCTCCATTGTAATACTATTTTCTAAGGTGCTGTATCTAAGCCTCTCCTATGTGATACAATCTGCAGGCCTGCTGTATCTAAGCCTCCCCTGTGTGATACTCTCTCCTGCACTGTTGTATCTAAGCTTCCCCTGTGTGATACTCTGGTGTGAGCTGCTGTATCTAATCCTCTCCTGTGTGATACTCTCTCCTGAGCTGCTGTATCTAATCCTCTCCTGTGTGATACTCTCTCCTGAGCTGTTGTATCTAAGCCTCCCCTGTGTGATACTCTCTCCTGAGCTGCTTTATCTAAGCCTCTCCTGTGTGATACTCTCTCCTGAGCTGCTGTATCTAAGCCTCTCCTGTGTGATACTCTCTCCTGAGCTGCTGTATCTAAGCCTCTCCTGTGTGATACTCTCTCCTGAGCTGCTGTATCTAAGTCTCTTCCATCTTTGCAATGTCTTCCTCTGAGCTTGTTCCTGCTGTCTCATCAGAGCTGTCACTCGCTCGCCCCCTGGCAGCGCTGTCACTCGCTCGCCCCCCTGGCAGCGCTGTCACTCGCACGCCCCCCTGCAGGCTGTCACTGTCTCGCCCTCCGCCCTCCGACCCCCCTGGCAGCGCTGTCACTCGCTCGCCCCCTGGCAGCGCTGTCACTCGCTCGCCCCCTGGCAGCGCTGTCACTCGCTCGCCCCCCCTGGCAGCGTGTCACGCTCGCCCTGACGTTTCACTCGCTCGCCCGCCTGGCAGCGCTGTCACTCGCTCTCCCCCCTGTCAGCGCGGTCACTCGCTCGCCCCCCTGGCAGCGTTGTCACTCGCTCGCCCCCCTGGCAGCGTTGTCACTCGCTCGCCCCCCTGGCAGCGCTGTCGCTCGCTCGCCCCCCTGGCAGCGCTGTCACTCGCTCGCACCCCAGGCAGCGCTGACACTCGCTCGCCCCCCTGGCAGCGTTGTCACCGCACGTTACTTCGCTCGCCCCCATGGCAGCGCTGTCACTCGCTCCGCCCCCTTGGCTGCGCTGTCTCCTCGCTCGCCCCCCCTGGCAGCACTGTCCTCGCCCGCCCCCCTGGCAGCGTTGTCACTCGCTCGCCCCCCCCGGGCAGCGCTGTCACTCGCTCCGCCCCCCCCTGGCAGCGCTGTCACTCCACTCGCCACCCCCCCCCTGGCAGCGCTGTCACTCGCTCGCCCCCCCCTGGCAGCGCTGTCACTCGCTCGCCCCCCTGGCAGCGCTGTCACTCGCTCGCCCCCCTGGCAGCGCTGTCTGTCTGCGGCTCCGGGTGGTGGCTGCTTAATCTTTCATGAATCCTGGTGATTGCAGCCGTCACCTCCCAGCGGCTCCTGCAGCAGATGGCGCTGAGTGGATCTGGGGGTGCAGCTGTCGTGGGTCAGGCCTCATCGGGGCGCAGGGCTGTGGCCGGTGGGGGCTGCCGGATATTGGGCTGACTCCAGGCTCTGCTCCCATCACATGTGCTAGAAGTTGTGCCTCAGCCCTGACGCATCAGGCGGTGGCTCCGGCTCGGTTATTATTTTAGGTGCAGGTTTTGTCCTTTTATCCAGTTACATTTTTACTGTATTATGTGTTTGGTAACAAAGAAGCTTTAGAGGGAAGTTATCCCCACGGACAGTGATGGGCACCACATGGAGCTCAGGAACCCAGGACGGGTACAAGACACAACATGTAACCAAATGCATCCTCTGTATGTTTGTAGTTCTTCTAGAAAAAGGTCGGTGGGGATCAGCCCCGAGTAGCTAATGATGGAACAACAAACCCAAGGTTCCTCAACCTGAGTCATAAAAATCCATCAAAGTGTAATGTTTCCAGAATTTCCCACAAAAAAACGAGGAAATGCTGCAAACTTACCAAGGTGAGAACCACTGCCCCCTCTCTGTATGTGCAATGAGAAGCCAGCTGGCGGGTCAGCCGGTACCCTGTCTGCATGGGTGCAGTGCTGCTACAGCAGGTAGGAAGGTCAGCCGGTACCCTGACTGCATGGGTGCAGTGCTGCTACAGCAGGTAGGAAGGCCAGCCAGTACCCTTTCGCATGGGTGCATGCTGCTACAGCAGGAAGGAAGGCACCCCGGTACCCACGCATGGTTCAGTGCTGCTACAGCAGTAGGAAGGTCAGCCGTACCCTGACTGCAGGGTCAGTGGTGACAGCAGGTAAAAGGTCACCGTACCCTGACTGCAGGGGTTAAGTGGTGCTACACAGGTGGGAAAAGGCAGCCGGTCCCCTGATGCAGGGTGCAGTGCTGCTACAGCAGGTAGGAAGGTCAGCCGGTACCCTGACTGCATGGGTGCAGTGCTGCTACAGCAGGTAGGCCGATACCCTGACTGCATGGATGCAGCGCTGCTACTGCAGGTAGATAGGCAGGTCCGCCGGTGCCACCGTGCAGATTAGGTCGATTTTTATTGGTCGGCAGCCTAATTTATGTAAATTAGGCTGCTGACCAATAAAAATCGACCTAATTTGCATAATTGCCCATAATGCATTGTGGTGCACCTCAGAAAGTCGCCCTAAGTTAAATGAGTGGTGGCCAAATATAGCCAAAACCTAAAAAAATTGCAAAAGGTAGCAATAAATAAAAAAGGTAGCTAATGAGGTGGATGGTGCTTATTACCAACCCATCAGAATGATCCATTTCCACTAATGTTATTGGTTAAAATTTTGGAAAATTTTATATGAAATTATTATTTTTTTTTTTTTTTTTTAAACTATTAAAGTTATTTGTTTTTTACAATCTTTTCCCCACCAACCCAGGTTGTATAGCTATCTATCGGGTACCAACTCTACCCGAAACCTCCAATGGGTACTGGGCTGACGGCACCTGGCAGGGTTTCACCCCGAGGCCTTCAACGGGGGAGCAGGTCGGCCGCACCTAGCAGGGGTTCCCTGAGGCCTCCATGGGGGAGCGGGTCGGCCACTCCTTTCAGCAATCCCCCGAAGTCTCCGCCATGCAGCAAGCTAGGACAGGTCCTCCCAAGTGCAATCATCACTCAGCATCCAAACCCTCTCTCCACCCAGGGGGTAATTCCTGCCACTGTTCATTTAACTTAGGGCGAGTTCCATGTTTTGGTAACTGCAATGCATTATGGGAGTTTATGCAAATTAGGAGGTTGGCCTTATACAAGGTGAAGGCGTCGATCAGTTGCTCCGGACTCCTAATTCCAGAGTAAGGAGTCTCCACACAGACACATATGTCATGGAGAAAACCCCTCAGACCCAGAGCCAGAAGGGAATCCTCAGAGACTGTGACCCTCCAGCTTCTTCATAAAGAGTCCTCCATGGAGTCAGCGATCGCCGTGTGCGGCAGAAACAAGTCTTGAGAATTTTCTGGAAACATTAATAAAAGCTAAGAAAAAAAACCTCCGAGCTGCTGGTCCCTGATCATACACAGCGGGGACATTACAGAGAGAGGACTGGGGGCTGGGAAGGGGTTAATCCACCCAAAATGTTCTGTGACCAATCAGCAGCCCCCATACACTCTCTCTATGTAATCGAGCCGCTGCCCCTCCACAGATACCTTACAGCCCCCGACCATTTAACTTAGGGAGAGCTTTGCACAGGGAACCCATGAGATGTTTGTTTCATGCAAGGCATTATGGGATTTTATGCAAATTAGGAGGTTGGCCTTATACAAGGTGAAGGCGTCGATCAGTTGCTCCGGACTCCTAATTCCAGAGTAAGGAGTCTCCGCACAGACACAATATGTTATGGAGAAAACCCCTCAGACCCAGAGCGGGAAGGAAGTCCCCGGAGACTGTGACCCTCCTGCTTCTTTATAAAGAGTCCTCCATGTGCTGAGGGTGGGGTGGGTCAGTCACCAGGTCTGGGCCCTGCAGAAGTTGCCATGAGGGGAGGGGGCACTATTTGCCAGGACACCACAATACCTTGCTCCAGCCCTGGTGTCTCCTCATGGTTCCACAGTATCCCTATTACCCTGTCACATTCTGTCTGTAGCTCTATTCACTCTGTGCTGCTGTGGGAGCGTCCAGTATGTAACTGTCTGCAGCCTCTAATGCGACCAGCATACACATCTCCTGACATACTCTGTGCTGCTGTGACCGCGTCCACTACTTAACTGTCTGTTTCCTCTTACAAGACCAGCATATACAGGTTCTGAAATACTTTGTGCTGCTGTGGGAACGTTGACCATGTAACTGTCTGTGGGCTCTTACAACACCAGTGTACACGTCTTTTAAGATATCCTGTGCTGCTGTGGGAGCATCCACTGCGTTACTGTTTGTGGCCTGTCACATACTTCTCTCCTAAAATACTCTGTGCTGCTATTGATTTGTCCACTATGTAACTGTCTGGAGCTTGTCACAAGGCCAGCATATACCTCTCCTGAACATACTCTGTGCTGCTTTAGGAGTGTCCATTACGTAACTGTCTGCGCCCTCTTACAAGGGCAGCATAATGCTTCCACTGAAATACTATGTGCTGCTGTGGGATTGTCCACTATTCCACTGTCTGCAGCCTCTTACAAGACTAGCATACTTCTCTCCTGAAATACTCTGTGCTGTTAGAGATTATGCTTCTTTCAATATGTAACTCCGTCTGCAGCCTCCCAAGTGTGGCACGCTCCTCTCCTGAAATACTCCGTGCTGCTTTGGGAGTGTCCACTATGTAACTGTCTGCTCCCTCTTACAAGGGCGGCATACACTTCCACTGAAATACTATGTGCTGCTGTGGGATTGTCCACTATTCCACTATCTGCAGACTCTTACGAGACTAGCAAACTTCTCTCCTGAAATACTTTGTGCTGCTGGGGAATCTGTTTTTACGGCTCCCCCTGTGTTCGGCTGGCGCTGACTCTCGCTGTGGATCATGATAAGACTTTATGATGCCGTAATACTAAATGTCATTCAGGCCGGAGGTTGGCGCTGCCCGCTTTGTGCGCTCCTGGCATCAGATCCAGGACTGGAGCCGGATGTTACGTAACCCTGTGTGTGCTGGAGCGCGCCATGGACACCGTCCGCCATCGACTGCACCTGCTCATAGGGTTGATGATGGGAGTTTGACTCCTCAGGTGATGAGTTATCCAGGATTAGAAAACCATGTTGGCTTTCTTCCAGAAGCAGCGCCTCCCTTCGTGCACAGGTTGTGCCTGGTATTACAGCTCAGCTCTGATCACATCCATAGACTGTACTGCAGTACCAGACACAACCTGTGGCCCGGGGCGGCGCTGTTCTTGGATCCAGTTCGCCATGTTGTCATGCTCTGGACCCTCCGGTGATCTCGTCCGCGCTCGGGGTCATGTTGACTCTCTGAGGCCGGTGACCGCTCGCTCTATTTGCGCAGTGATTCTTATATCCGTGTAACTGTTTGTTGCCCGTTCATGCTGTTGCCGGATCCAGCGGCTGTTTACAGACGCAGCCGCCTCATTGGTCGGACGCCGCGGGCGCGCGATTCACGGATCATCCAAATCCCAATATTGATTTTAGATTTATGAGGTCGGATTCTCCGGATTCCAAGAGCGCGGGGATGGTCGCAGAGATCGCGGCAGTGCCGCCCCCGCGTCCGGTAATCCACAATCTCGCCCTGTAATCTGGAATATCTGATCATTTGACGCCAGATTAAAGGAATTGAGCTGCGTCTGTTTTGTATCATTGGTCGTCACATTATGGGAAATCTACAGGATCCGGTGAATCCAGAACAGTCCGGTAATCCAGCATCAGCGACAGGTGCCGGATTATCAGATATTCTGGATTACTGCACAGACACCTCTGAACCTTCCCTGATAGGGGCAGGAACCAGAATGGGACCATGAAGCTGATGCCGGATTATCGGGGTTTCTGGATGATCAAATGCCGGATTCCTGCACGGTCACAGCTCTATAACCCTTCCAGCAGGCAGGGGCGGTCACCCAGCTTTCCCGGGATCCTGTGTACTTCGGGAGAGCAGTTTGGCACAGGCCCGGGCCGCCTCCTATGGGGTTGGACTTGGGACGCTCGCTATCTTCTGTTTATCTTAGGGGGATCGACCCAAAAAAAAAAAAAAGTCAAAGTTGTAAAACTGGTTCTCGTCAGCGGCGAAAGGGACAAAGGCAGCGTAATGTGAACAAATGGGCGCGACCCGGGGCCCGGCCCCAATCCTGCTGCAGGGTCAGGGACGCGACAACAGGACGCCAGAATCAGTTCTCACACTTGGTGAAAACCCCTGGTGGCGCCAATGCTCTGCCCGTAGGGGTTGTCGTGGGCTGCGGGGCTACACACTTGGTGATAACCACTGGTGGCGCCATTGCACTGCCCGTAGGGGTTGTCGTGGGCTGCGGGGTCACACACACCGGTGATAACCACTGGTGGCGCCATTGCACTGCCCGTAGGGGTTGTCGTGGGCTGCGGGGTCACACACCGATGATAACCACTGTTGGCGCCATTGCTCTGCCCGTAGGGGTTGTCGTGGGCTGCGGGGTCACACACCGGTGATAACCACTGGTGGCGCCATTGCACTGCCCGTAGGGGTTGTCGTGGGCTGCGGGGCTAAACACTTGGTGATAACCACTGGTGGCGCCATTGCACTGCCCGTAGGGGTTGTCATGGGCTGCGGGGCTAAACTCTTGGTGATAACCACTGGTGGCGCCATTGCTCTGCCCATAGGGGTTGTCGTGGGTTTCGGGGTTACACACACCGGTGATAACCACTGGTGGCACCATTGCTCTGCCCGTAGGGGTTGTCGTGGGTTTCGGGGTTACACACACCGGTGATAACCACTGGTGGCTGCCATTGCACTGCCCGTACGGGTTGTCGTGGGCTGTGGGGTCACACACTCCACTGATAAGCACTGGTGGCTGCCATTCCTCTGCCCATAGGGGTTGTCGTGGGTTGCGGGGTTACACACACCGGTGATAACCACTGATGGCCGCCATTGCACTGCCCGTAGGGGTTGTCATGGGCTGCGGGGTCACACACAATGGTGATAACCACTGGTGGCTGCCCTTGCACTGCCTGTAGGGGTTGTCGTGGGTTGTAGGGTCACACACTCCAGTGGTATCACCTCAGTGCCCGTAGGAGTAGTCTCGCTGCCTCCACAGGACCCGGAGTCACATCTTCTGCATTGTTGCTTCCTTCTTTATACCATTGTCAGTCTTTGCTGCAGTTCATTCTTCCCATGAAGCAGGAGGCTCAGGATGAGCAGCTGTCTATCCCGCTGCTGGAATGATCGCCCGGGCCGGGGGTTTCCACTCTCCAGGTGTCCGGGCCCTGAATGTGTCACTGGGGGGGATGAGCTCAGGGTTGTGTTCGCTCCCTGTGTTCTTCATATTCCGGTGACTCCAGCGGCCGTGACTAATCCCGTCAGAGGTTGTGGGACTGGAATGTCGGACTCTCTGCGCTCCCATGGGGGGGGGGGGGGGGTGGCCACGTGGTTGGGGCAACGGCCGCTGTTTTGTTACCTGGTGGGTCCATAGAGGTATAAACCAAGCACGGACGCTCCTCTGCGGGTGACATATGGTTGTATACCCAACCCCTGGCCCAATATAGCAGAACATCAGCAGGTGCAGCAGGGTGACCGAGCACAATGTAAGGGGGCTATACATGATGTATATCACCCGCAGGCAATGGCCTCGTCTTGGGGCCCGGCTTATACCAATGTGGACCCACCAGGTAACAAAATAGTGGCTCCACCACATGGTCTGGTCAGCAGGGAGACAACTCCCCTCACCTCGCCATGTGCCCAGTGAGGCCGCCACACCAGACCCGCCCTATGACTGTGGAGAGTCCACCAGCCTCGCCACCTCCTGTCTGTGCCGCCACCGTAGACCCACCATGTGACCAGAGAGGCCGCCACTCCATCCCCGCCACCTCCTGTCTGTGCCGCCACTCCAGACCCACCATGTGACCAGAGAGGCCGCCATCCCAGCCTCGCCACCTCCTGTCTGTGCCGCCACCCCAGACCCACCATGTGACCAGAGAGGCCGCCATCCCAGCCTCAATCCCTCCCGTCTGTGCCGCCACTCCAGCCCCGCCACCTCCCGTCTGTGCCGCCATCCCAGCCTCAATCCCTCCCGTCTGTGCCGCCACTCCAGCCCCGCCACCTCCCGTCTGTGCCGCCACTCCATCCCCGCCACCTCCCGTCTGTGCCGCCACTCCAGCCCCGCCACCTCCGGTCTGTGCCGCCACTCCATCCCCGCCACCTCCGGTCTGTGCCGCCACTCCAGTCACGCCAACTCCGGTCTGTGCCGCCACCTCCTTCCCCACCACCTCCCATCTGTGCCGCCACTCCATCCCCGCCACCTCCGGTCTGTGCCGCCACTCCAGCCCCGCCACCTCCGTCTGTGCCGCCACTCCATCCCCGCCACCTCCCGTCTGTGCCGCCACTCATCCCCGCCACCTCCGGTCTGTGCCGCCACTCGATCCCCGCCACCTCCGTTTTGTGACGCCTCTCCCTTCCCGCCACCTCCGTTCTGTGCCGCCACTCCATCCCCTCCACCTCCAGTCTGTGCCGCCACTCCATCCCCGCCACCTCCAGTCTCTGCCGCCACTCCATCCCCGCCACCTCCCGTCTGTGCCGCCACTCCATCCCCGCCACCTCCTGTCTGTGCCGCCACTCCATACCCGCCACCTCCTGTCTGTGCCGCCACTCTGTCCCCGCCACCTCCAGTCTGTGCCGCCACTCCAGCCCCGCCACCTCCTGTCTGTGCCGCCACTCCATCCCCGCCACCTCCAGTCTCTGCCGCCACTCCATCCCCGCCACCTCCAGTCTGTGCGGCCACTCATCCCGCCACCTCCAGTCTGTGCCGCCACTCCGTCCCCGCCACCTCCCGTCTGTGCCGCCACTCCGTCCCCGCCCCCTCCCGTCTGTCCCGCCACTCCAGCCCCGCCACCTCCTGTCTGTGCCGCCACTCCAGCCCCGCCACCTCCCGTCTGTGCCGCCACTCCAGCCCCGCCATATAACCGTGGAGAGTCCGCCAGCCCCGCCGCAGCACAAACACAAATTCCTTTTGTAGTGATTCCTGTAAAGCCACCGTAGGTTTTGCAGAAATTCCCAAATTTGAGCTAAACCCCCCCATGTGACACAGACGACGGGGCTGAGGGCAATCACTGCACCAAGACTCACAGCTGTGACATTCATGAAATCTGCGCAGAACCCGGGAAGGTTTCGGGGGGATTTGCAGATCATTTCCACTAATAGCAGCGCTTTGCATTGTTCCTGCAGGAGGTTCTGCAGCAGCTGATCGTCATGACGCTGCCCAACGTTCTGCTGATCGGCAAGGACCCTCTGACAGGTTGGTGGATGTTACTTTGATGCTTTTGGGCGGCGTCGCCCTCTTGTACCTGTGCTGACGCCCCACTGTCTCTGCAGGTAGAAGCATGGAGGAGCTGAAGAAGATCCTGCTGCTGATGCTGGGCTGCGCCGTGCAGGTGAGTGCGACGGGTCCCGGCAGAGCCGCTCCGCAGCCTCCGGCGGCAAATAAACCCGCGCCGTCAATCTCCCCACAATGAGGGGATTAGAGGCAGCCGCGCCCGCATCGTGCCCTGCAGACTGTCTGTATCCGGGAAAGCTGGGGGGCAGCCAGGATGGAGGTCAGAATCCTCATCTGCTCCTCTAGCACCGGCCGAGGTCAGGAAACTAGGAAAGCTGGGAGACAACTCGCATCACCTCCCCAACACCTCGGAGATAGTCACCCAGCTTTCCTATAATCCTGAGAGACAGATATGTCATAGGGGAGCAGGGGCAGACTCACTACATAACTGTGCAGGGCCGTGGGAAAGCTGGGTGACAACTCACATCACCTCCCTGACACCTCCGCGATCATAACCCCTCTGACACCTCGGAGATCATCATCTCCCCGACACCTCAGAGATTGTCACCCAGCTTTCCTATAGTCCTGAGAGATAGATATGTCATAGGGGAGCAGGGGCAGACTTCCTACATAACTGTGCAGGGCCGTGGGAAAGCTGGGTGACAACTAACATCACCTCCCTGACACCTCAGAGATCATAACCCCCGCGACACCTCGGAGATCATTCCCCCCTCGACACCTCGGAGATCATCATCTCCCCGACACCTCAGAGATCGTCACCCAGCTTTCCTATAATCCTGAGAGACAGATATGTCATAGTGGAGCAGGGACAGACTCACTATATAAATGTGCAGGGCTGTGGAAAAGCTGGGTGACAACTCGCATCACCTCCCCGACACCTCGGCGATCATCCCCCAGCTTTCCTATGATCCTGAGAGACAGATGTGTCATAGGGGAGCAGGGGCAGACTCGCTATGTAACTGTGCAGGGCTGTGGGAAAGCTGGGGGGCAGCCAGGATGGAGGTCAGAATCCTCATCTGCTCCTCTAGCACCGGCCGAGGTCAGGAAACTAGGAAAGCTGGGAGACAACTCGCATCACCTCCCCAACACCTTGGAGATAGTCACCCAGCTTTCCTATAATCCTGAGAGACAGATATGTCATAGGGGAGCAGGGGCAGACTCACTACATAACTGTGCAGGGCCGTGGGAAAGCTGGGTGACAACTCACATCACCTCCCTGACACCTCAGAGATCATAACCCCTCTGACACCTCGGAGATCATCATCTCCCCAACACCTGGGAGATAGTCACCCAGCTTTCCTATAATCCTGAGAGACATATGTCATAAGGGAGTAGGGGCAGACTCCCTCCATAACTGTGCAGGGCCGTGGGAAAGCTGGGTGACAACTCACATCATCTCCCCGACACCTCAGAGATCGTCACCCAGCTTTCCTATAATCCTAAGAGACAGATATGTCATAGGGGAGCAGGGACAGACTCACTATATAAATGTGCAGGGCTGTGGGAAAGCTGGGTGACAACTCGCATCACCTCCCCGACACCTCGGAGATCATTTCACCCAGTTCTTCCTATGATCCTGAGAGACAGATGTGTCATAGGGAGCAGGGGCAGACTCGCTATGTAACTGTGCCGGGCTGTGGGAAAGCTGGGTGACAACTCATCACCTCCCCGACACCTCAGAGATCATCACCCAGCTTTCCTGATGGACAGATCTGTCATAGGGGAGCAGGAGCAAACTCACTACATCACTATGCAGGGCTGTGGGAAAGCTGGGTGACAACTCGTATCACCTCCCCGACACCTCGGAGATCATCACCTCCCTGACACCTCAGAGATCATAACCCCCCGACACCTCGGAGATCATCACCCCGCTGTCCCCTAGTCCTGAGCCCCAGAGCTGTCAGATGGGAGCAGGGGCCGACTCATTACATAACTGTGCAGGACTGTAGGAAAGCTGGGTGACCATGGCTGTGGAGCTGCAGTGGCGGCCATCTTGGCACCCAGCTTTCCTCGCCTCCCTTGCCGCTCCGGCCTCTAAGCGTCTTCTCTCTTGTTCTCTCAGTGCGACAGGAAGGAGGACTATATCGAGAAGATCAAGCAGCTGGAGATCGAGACGCAGGAGGGCATCGTGTCGCACATCCAGGAGGTAACGCCGCCCCCATCAATTATTCACCGCAGAGGAGCTCGTGTCAACGCGTCGTCCTGGAGACGGCAGATGGCGGCCGATCACATACCATCGATACACCTGACTAGACGGGCGCAGGGGCCCAGACAGGAAAGCTGGGTGACAACATGGCCGCCACAGCTCTAGTAACCATTCAGGAGCCCGGGGAAGCTGGGTGACAACATGGCCGCCACAGCTCTAGTAACCAGTCAGGAGCCCGGGGAAGCTGGGTGACAACATGGCCGCCACAGCTCTAGTTACCAGTCAGGAGCCCGGGGAAGCTGGGTGAAAACATGGCCACCACAGTTCTAGTTACCGGTCAGAAGCCAGGGGAAGCTGGGTGACAACATGGCCGCCACAGCGCTAGTTACCATTCGCGAGCCGGGGAAACCTGGGTGACAACATGGCCGCCACAGCTCTAGTTACAATACAGGAACCTGGCAAAGCTGGGTGACAACATGGCCGCCACAGCTCTAGTTACCATTCAGGAGCCTGGAAAAGCTGGGTGACAACATGGCCGCTACAGCTCTAGTTACCATACAGGACCGGGAAGCTGGAGACAACATGGCCGCCACACTAGTTCCATTCATGAGCCTGGGGAAGCTGGGAGACAACATGGCCGCCACAGCTCTAGTTACCCTTCAGGAGCATGGGAAATATGGGTGACAACATGGCCGCCACGGCTCTAGTTACACTTCAGGAGCCTGGGGAATCTGGGTGACAACATGGGCGCCACGGCACTAGTTACCATTCGGGAGCCTGGGGAAGCTGAGAGACAACATGGCCGCCACAGCTCTAGTTGCCATTCAGGAGCCAGGGAAAGCTGGAGACAACATGGCCGCCACAGCTCTAGTTAAGCCCATTCATGGCGCCAGGATAGCTGGGGCCTGACGGAACATGGCCACAAGCCTAGTTGCCATCAGAGCCGGAAAGCTGGGTGACATGGCCACCACGGCCCTAGTTGCCATTCAGGAGCCTGGGAAAGCTGGGTGACATGACTTGTGAGAGCTGTGGTGGCCATACTCTTGGTCTCCCGCCGCTCTGGATATGACGCTGTTTTTCTCCCGTGACAGGTGACCCATAACCAGGAGAACGTCTTTGATCTCCAGTGGCTGGATCTACCGGACATGGCCCCCGAAGAGCTGGACGCTCTGTCCCGGACCATGGCGCTGCACCTCCGGAGACTGCTGGACGAGAGGGACGACTACCCGGAGGTAAGGTGCCTGCGGCGGGTGCCATGGTAACCGCAAGATGGCCGCCTTCAACCAATCAGATTACTGCTCACATCTGGGAAAGATGGCGTCCAGGTGGTTGCTATGGGCAACACATACGTCCACTGCAGAGCCTCCATGTTTGTGAGGGGCGAGGTCTGCATCCTCCGCTACGCGCTTCGGTACTCTCACAGTCTGGGGGGTCGGACCCCTAATACATGACCCTGTATACCCCAATAGGGCGTCGGGCTGCTCTGTGATCTGGAGGGTCCCATCTCTCAGTCTGGGGGGTCGAACCCCTCAAACAGGAACCTGTGTACCCCAATGGGGCGTCGGGCTGCTCTGTGATCCGGAGGGTCCCTTCTCTCAGTCGGGGGGGGGCGGACCCCTCGTACAGGACCCTGTGTACCCCAATGGGGCGTCGGGCTGCTCTGTGATCCGGAGGGTCCCTTCTCTGTCTGGGGGGGGCGGACCCCTCGTACAGGACCTTGTGTACCCCAATGGGGCGTCGTGCTGCTCTGTGATCCGGAGGGTCCCTTCTCTCAGTCTGGGGGGGGCGGACCCCTCGTACAGGACCCTGTGTACCCCAATGGGGCGTCGGGCTGCTCGGTGATCCGGAGGGTCCCTTCTCTGTCTGGGGGGGGCGGACCCCTCGTACAGGACCTTGTGTACCCCAATGGGGCGTCGGGCTGCTCTGTGATCCGGAGGGTCCCTTCTCTCACAGTCTGGGGGTTAGACCCCTCGTACAGGACCCTGTGTACCCCAATGGGGCGTCGGGCTGCTCTGTGATCCGGAGGGTCCCTTCTCTCAGTCTGGGGGGGCGGACCCCTCATACAGGACCCTGTATACCCCAATAGGGCGTCGGGCTGCTCTGTAATCCGGAGGGGGTTGGGCGCTCGCCCTGTGGGTTGATTTTTCCACTCTGTGATTGGCAGGAAGGAGCCGGCTCCTCTCCCGCTGGTGACCTCTGTGCAGGACGCGACGCTCGTCCTAGTTGAGCAGCAGCCAAATCCGTCTGTGCCCCGGGGGGGGGGGGGGGGGTCGTTCTCCGCTCCAGTGACTGCGCCGTGTCAGTGGCCGCTCAGGGTGGCAGATTCTGGGGGGGGTTCATGGCTCTGGGCGGTCACTGCTCAATTCTGGCACCGAGCTGTGAAGTATTGCTATAATTGGGTTATTGGGTCGCCAGGGCCGGGGCTGATCCGCTGCTCTTACAGGAGAGACAGCAATACATGAGACCCCCCTGTGCGGCCGCCATAAGGTGCAGGAACCCCAGAGCGAGACCCCCTGTGCGGCCGCCATAAGGTGCAGGAACCCCGGAGCGAGACCGACTGTGTGGCCGCCAAAAGGTGCAGGAACCCCGAAGCGAGACCCCCTGTGCGGCCGCCATAAGGTGCAGGAACCCCAGAGCGAGACCCCCGGTGCGGCCGCCATAAGGTGCAGGCACCCGGGCGCGCGCCCCCCTGTGCGGCCGCCATAAGGTGCAGGAACCCCGGAGCGAGACCCCCTGTGCGGCCGCCATAAGGTGCAGGAACCCCAGAGCGAGACCCCCTGTGCGGCCGCCATAAGGTGCAGGATCCCCGGAGCGAGACCCCCTGTGCGGCCGCCATAAGGTGCTGGACCCCCTACGCGAGACCCCCTGTGCGGCCGCCATAAGGTGCAGGAACCCCAGAGCGAGACCCCCTGTGCGGCCGCCATAAGGTGCAGGAACCCCAGAGCGAGACCCCCTGTGCGGCCGCCATAAGGTGCAGGAACCCCAGAGCGAGACCCCCAGTGCGGCCGCCATAAGGTGCAGGAACCCGGGAGCGAGACCCCCTGTGCGGCCGCCATAAGGTGCAGGAACCCGGGAGCGAGACCCCCTGTGCGGCCGCCATAAGGTGCAGGAACCCCAGAGCGAGACCCCCTGTGCGGCCGCCATAAGGTGCAGGAACCCGGGAGCGAGACCCCCTGTGCGGCCGCCATAAGGTGCAGGAACCCCGGAGCTAGACCCCCAGAGCGGCAGCCCTAAAGTGCAGGAAACCCCGAGCGAGAACCCCTGTGCGGCCGCCATAAGGTGCAGGAACCCCGGAGCGAGACCCCCTGTGCGGCCGCCATAAGGTTCAGGAACCCGGAGTGAGACCGACTGTGTGGCCGCCAAAAGGTGCAGGAACCCCGGAGCGAGACCCCCTGTGCGGCCGCCATAAGGTGCAGGAACCCCAGAGCGAGACCCCCTGTGCGGCCGCCATAAGGTGCAGGAACCCCAGAGCGAGACCCCCTGTGCGGCCGCCATAAGGTGCAGGAACCCCGGAGCGAGACCCCCTGTGCGGCCGCCATAAGGTGCAGGAACCCCCGAGCGAGACCCCCTGTGCGGCCGCCAAAAGAAGCCGGAACCCAGTAGCGAGACCCCCTGAGCGGCCGCCATAAGGTGCAGGAACCCCGGAGTGAGACCGACTGTGTGGCCGCCAAAAGGTGCAGGAACCCCGGAGCGAGACCCCCTGTGCGGCCGCCATAAGGTGCAGGAACCCCCGAGCGAGACCCCCTGTGCGGCCGCCATAAGGAGCAGGAACCCCGCAGCGATACCCCCCGAGCGGCCGCCATAAGGTGCAGGAACCCCGGAGTGAGACCGACTGTGTGGCCGCCAAAAGGTGCAGGAACCCCGGAGCGAGACCCCCTGTGCGGCCGCCATAAGGTGCAGGAACCCCGGAGTGAGACCGACTGTGTGGCCGCCATAAGGTGCAGGATCCCCGGAGGTTGTCGCCCTGTGCGGCCGCGTTAAGGTGCAGGAACACCGGAGGTAGACCGCCTGTGCGGCCGCCATAAGGTGCAGGAACCCCGGAGTGAGACCGACTGTGTGGCCGCCACAAGGTGCAGGAACACCGGAGTGAGACCGACTGTGTGGCCGCCAAAAGGTGCAGGAACCCTGGAGCGAGACCCCCTGTGCGGCCTCCATAAGGTGCAGGAACCCCGGAGCAAGACCCCCTGTGCGGCCGCCATAAGGTGCAGGAACCCCCGAGCGAGACCCCCTGTGCGGCCGCCATAAGGTGCAGAAACCCGGGAGCGAGACCCACTGTCACGGCCCCGCCCCAGAGCAGTCGTCACGGCCCCGCCCCATTGTCACGGCACCGCCCCCCGCTGCTTTTGGCCGCACATACATCGTATATTAGTTATTGCAGGCGATACTGAGGGCGGGAGAAGCCCCCTCCTGGGATATAGCGAATATAATGGGAGGGTCGCTGGGATCCGGCTGACATTATGGGATGTACTTTCAGGTGATCGTGGATCTCACCCAGGAAAGGGATTACCTGCAGTCTCTGAATCCTCCCAGTCCGGTCAAGTGTTCGAGTGCGGAGGTCTCGTCCAGCGTGGTCAGCCATCTGTCTACAGAGGACAAGCAGCATCTGGCGGTGGAGCTGGCGGACAGCAAAGCCAAACTACGCCGGTTACGGCAGGAATTGTGAGTGAATGTTCTGCGGAGTTCAGCGCTGGAGGTCGCGGAGTTCAGCGCTGGAGGCCGCGGAGTTGGGCTCTGGAGGCCGCGGAGTTGGGCTCTGGAGGCCGCGGAGTTGGGCTCTGGAGGCCGCGGAGTTGGGCGCTGGAGGCCGCGGAGTTCAGCTCTGGAGCACAGTCCCTGATGCGGTCACTTTTATAAATCTCTGCAGGGAAGAAAAGTCGGAGATTCTCTTGGACACTAAACATGAAGTGGAGAGACTGGTCCTGGAGCTGCAGCGGCTGAAGCAGGAGGTGAGAGCGCGGTATACAGGTAGATCCACGTTGGGCGCCAACACTTGGTCGCTCCCGAGTTCTGGCAGAGCTGCGGCATTATCGTCATTTACTGGAACGTTTGAGACGGTCACATGACGCACAGAGGTGGCGTTTACGCTGCTTTAGCGCAGTTCATGGCGATCAGATGTTTCCTATGTATGTACAGTATATACCCGCAGCCGTAGCCTATGTACATACAGTAGATACCCGCAGCTGTATTCTATGTATATACCTGCAGCCGTATCCTATGTATATACAGTATATACACTCAGCCGTATCCTCTCATCACTATCTCCTATGTATATACAGTATATACCCGCAGCCATATCCTATGTATATATTATTTTTTTTATTAATATTATTTATTTTAAAGCGCCATTGATTCCAGGGTGCTGTACATTCGAGGGGGTTACATACATAACATAAGTCAAACGAGTACAGTGATAAGGGATAATGACAATTGGCACGACAGAGGGAGAGAGGACCCTGCCCGCGAGGGCTTACAATCTACAAGGAGGGGGAAAGAGACAGGAGGTGAGGGGCAGACAGGTTTGTGGAGGAAGTAGTGACAAGTTTAGTGAAGGTTATAGGCAAGCCTGAAGAAATGGGTTTTCAGGTTGCTTTTGAAGCTGGAGAAAGTGGAGGAGAGTCTGATGTGTTGGGGCAGTGAGTTCCAAATTGTGGGTGAAGCACGGGAGAAGTCTTGGAGACGGTTGTGTGAGGAGCTGATAAGGGGAGAGCAGAGGAGAAGGTCCTGTGAGGAGCGGAGAGCGCGTGAGGGGAGATATTTGGAAATTAGGGCAGAGATGTATGGAGGGGAGAGGTCATGGAGAGCCTTGTAGGTCATGGATAGAAGCTTGAAATGAATTCGCTGGGCAATGGAAGCCAGTGAAGGGATTGGCAGAGGGGAGAGGCAGAGGAGTAGCGAGGAGAGAGGTGGATAAGACAGGCAGCAGAGTTAAGGATGGATTGGAGGGGAGCGAGGGTGCTAGACGGGAGGCCACAGAGAAGGATGTTGCAGTAGTCTAGGCGGGAGATGACAAGGGCATGGACCAGCATTTTTGTAGTGTCATAGCCGAGGAACGAGCGGATGCGAGAGATGTTTTTCAGGTGGAGGCGGCAGCAGAGGTGAGGGTTTGGATGTGTGGTTTGAAAGATAAAGCAGAGTCTAGGATTACCCCAAGGCAGCGACTTGTGGGACCGGTGAAAGTGTAGAGCCGTTGACTGTAATAGAGAGATCAGGGGCAGGGGTAGAGTTGGACGGTGGAAAGATGATGAGTTCTGTTTTCTCCACATTTAGATTTAGCAGACGTGATGAGAAGAAGGAGGAAATGGAGGACAGACAGTCAGGGATCCGGGAGAGTAGAGAAGTGACATCTGGCCGGAGATGTAGAGTTGGGTATCATCAGCATACAGGTGGTAATGAAAGCCATGTGGGGCTAATGAGCTGACCAAGGCCAAGGTTGTAGATAGAGAAGAGTAGTGGACCCAAGACTGACCCTTGGGGGACACCAACAGAGAGAGGCCGGGTGGAGGAGGTGGAGCGAGAATGAGAGATGCTGAAAGTCCGATCAGTGAGGTACGAGGAGATCCAGGAAAGAGCCAAGTCCTGTGATGCCGAGGAGGAGAGGATTGTAGCAGAGGGAATGGTCGACAGTGTCAAAGGCAGAGGAGAGGTCTAGGAGGAGGAGCAAGGAGTAATGGCGTGAGGCTTTAGCAGTTACTAGATCATTAGTGACTTTGGTTATGGCGGTTTCGGTAGAGTGGTGGGGTCGAAAACCAGATTGTAGTGGGTCAAGAAGAGAGTTGGAGGAGAGGTGGGAGGACAGCTGAAGATAGACGTGCTGCTCGAGGAGTTTGGAAGCAAAAGGGAGCAGTGAGATGGGGCGATAGTTGGACAGAGAAGAGGGGTCAAGAGTTGTTTTTTTTAGGATTGGAGTGATAGTAGCATGTTTAAAAGCAGAAGGGAAGATGCCAGAGGTTATTGATAGGTTGAAGAGATGGGTGAGGGCTGGGATGATAGAAGCACTGAGGTCTGGGATGAGGTGGGATGGCAGTGGGTCAAGACTACAGGTAGTGAGGTTGGATTTGGACAGTAAGGAGGAGAGCTTGTCATGAGTGACCTAGGGAAGCAAGTCAAGGGGGAAGAGCTGGTTACAAGGGTAGGGAAGGGTGGTGGGGACTGCGGGCTGAAGCTTTCTCTGATGAGGTTGATCTTCTGGAGGAAGTGAATGGCAAAGTCATCTGCTGAAAGGAGGGATGGGGGAGGAGGTGTTGGTGGACGGAGAAGAGAGTTGAAGGTTTTGAATAATTGTCTGGGGTTGTGGGACAGGGAGGATATGAGAGTGGTGAAATAGTTCTGTTTGGCTGAGGCGAGTGCGGACTTAAATGTCTGCAGTGAGTGTTTGTATAAGGCAAAGTCATCAATGGAGTGAGTTTTCTTCCAGCGGCGTTCAGCAATTCTGGAAGCTCGCCTCAGCTGTTTGGTAGAGTCTGTGTGCCAGGGTTGTCTGTTGATTTTGCGGGTTCTGTTGTGTGTGAGAGGATCCTATGTATATACAGTGTATACCCGCAGTCGTATCCTATGTATATACAGTGTATACCTGCAGTCGTATCCTATGTATATACAGTGTATACCCGCAGCTGTATCCTATGTATATACAGTGTATACCCGCAGCCGTATCCTATGTATATACAGTGGATATCCAGCCGTATCCTATGTATATACAGTGGATACTCGCAGCCGTATCCTATGTATATACAGTGGATACTCGCAGCCGTATCCTATGTATATACAGTGGATACCCGCAGCCGTATCCTATGTATATACAGTGGATACCCGCAGCCGTATCCTATGTATATACAGTATATACCCGCAGTCGTATCCTATGTATATACACTGTATACCCGCAGCCATATTCTATGTATATACAGTATATACCCGCAGCCGTATTCTATGTATATACATTATATACCCACAGCTGTTTCCTCTCATCACTTGATGTTACTTGTTTCCCCCCCGATGTCCTAAATTTCCCAGAACTCCCAGCTGGCGGCCGAGGCTCGCACCGCGCGCACTTACAGGGATGAGCTGGACTCGCTGAAGGAAGCCGCCGGTAAGGTCGACCGGTTGGAGAGCGAGCTCGTCCGCTGCAGAGAGAAGCTTCACGACGTGGAATTCTACAAAGCGCGGATGGACGTAAGTTGGTCTCTATCCCTACCGGGAAAAGCTGGGTGACTACATAAGCCGCCCTGTAAAGTGACTGAGCATGGGGGTGTGACGTGTGCGCTCTTGGTTTATGGCGCTGCACCTCTGCATCATCTGCTATATAGCAGGGCAGCCGTGGGCTGTGGTCACTCAGCTTTCCCAGACTCCTGAACAGTAAATTCTCCGCAATAATCCGGCCAGAACCATCTCCAGCAGCGTTGGGTTTCAGGACTCCCATACGAGCCGGAATATTCTTTGCTGGGAAAGATCAGGTTTCCAGTTTCGCTCTGGAGGAGAAATGTGATCTCATGAATATTACACGAAACTGAGATGCTGATCCCAGGTCGCACGGTGCGGCGTGCTGAGCCACAACCACTCCCATCATCCCATGTAGAGATGAACGTGTATACTATGTGCAGCACACGGTGCGGAGCGCTGAGCCACAACCACTCCCATCATCCCATGAAGAGATGCACGTGTATACTATGTGCAGCACACGGTGCGGCGTGCTGAGCCACAACCACTCCCATCATCCCATGTAGAGATGCACGTGTAAGCTATGTGCAGCACACGGTGCGGCGTGCTGAGCCACAACCACTCCCATCATCCCATGTAGAGATGGACGTGTATACTATGTGCAGCACATGGTGCGGAGCGCTGAGCCACAACCACTCCCATCATCCCATGTAGAGATGCACGTGTATGCTATGTGCAGCACACGGTGCGCGGCTGACCACAGCACGCCCATCATCCCATGTAGAGATGCACGTGTATGCTATGTGCAGCACATGGTGCACCCTCCCTGTAATCCAGCAGTTAGATTCTGGATGAGCAGATGTGGGTGGAGAGAACTCCGGAAAAACACTAAGAACATCCTGGGCCCTGAAATCCTGCGGGAGCCGGAGACGTAGATTTGTTCATTTTGGTCTGGATGATGAATAGAACTACAGTGAAGAGCGACACTCGCAGCTTCCTCACCGTCAGGCCGGGTTCACACAGCGCATGGCGGCACATACCTGCTGCTGGAAGTGCTGGCCAGGGTACATTGCAGCGCAAATTCACCCCGAAGTGCGCCCTGCAAATACGCTGTGTGAACAGATCCTTAGATTAAAACAGAGGGTCATGCGGTCGCGCTCGCTGTGTCGTCCGTAGCTCAGGTCGTGCGGTCGCGCTCGCCGTGTCGTCCGTAGCTCAGGTCGGGCGGACGCGCTCCCCGGGTGTCGTCCGTAGCTCAGGTCGCGCTCGCCGTGTCGTCCGTAGCTCAGGTCGCGCTCGCCGTGTCGTCCGTAGCTCAGGTCGGGAGGTCGCGCTCGCCGTGTCGTCCGTAGCTCAGGTCGTGCGGTTCGCCGTGTCGTCCGTAGCTCAGTCGCGCGGTCGCGCTCTCCGTGTCGTCCGTGGCTCAGGTCTTGCGCTCACCGTGTCGTCCGTAGCTCAGGTCGTGCGGTCGCCGTGTCGTCCGTAGCTCAGGTCGTGCGGTCGCGCTCGCCGTGTCGTCCGTAGCTCAGTCGTGCGGTCGCGCTCCGCCGTGTCGTCCGTACTCGGGTCGCGGGTCGACGTGTCGTCCGTTCTCAGGTCGTGCGGTCGCGCTCGCCGTGTCGTCCGTAGCTCAGGTCGTGCGGTCGCGCTCGCCGTGTCGTCCGAGGTCAGGTCGGCGCTCGCCGTGCCCCGTCCGTAGCTCCGTCGCGTGGTCGACGTGTGTCCGTGGGCTCAGTGTCACGCTCGCCGGGGTCGTCCGTAGTCGGTCGTGCGGTCCGCGCTGGGGCGCGGTGTCGTCCGTAGTCAGGTCCTTGCGGTCGCGCTCGCCGTTCGTCCGAAGCTCAGTGCGCGCCCCGCCGTGTCGTCCGTAGCTCAGGTGCCTCGCTCTGTCGTCCATTTACCCTCAGTCCGCTCGCCGTGTCGTCCGTAGCTAGGTCGCCCCGCCGTGTGTCCTTTTAGCTCAGGTCGCGCTGCCGTGTCGCCCGTAGTGGGTGCGCTGCCGGTCGCCGTAACCAGGTCGGCTCGGGCCGTTTCGTCCTAGCTCAGGTCGCGCCCCGGTCGTCCGGCTAGTCGCGCTCCCGTGCGCCGTACTCGGTTCGCGTGGTTCGCCGTTGGGTCCGGTTCTGTTCGTCCAATGAGAGGTTGGGGCGCGCGTGGGCTCATCGCTCCCTGTGTGGTCCGGGTGCTGTGTGGGGTAACCTGTTCGTGGTGGGGTGTGCGTGGTCCGGGTTGCTGCGGGGGAACCGCTGCTGGTCCGGGGTGCTGCTGGGGAAAACCTGCTGCGTGGTCCGGGTGCTGCGTGGTCCGGGTGCTGTGTGGGGTAACCTGCTGCGTGGTCCGGGTGCTGTGTGGGGTAACCTGCTGCGTGGTCCGGGGGCTGCGTGGGGTAACCGTGGGGATTCCTTGAAAGGAGCTGAGAGAAATAACTGTTTTCTTTTTTAGACAAGACTCTGTTGGAGGAGCAGCTGGAGGCGGCGCGGGCGCGGAGCGACAAGGTGCACGAACTGGAGAAGGAGAATCTGCAGCTGAAATCGAAGATCCACGACCTGGAGCTGGTGAGGGCGCCAATACCATCAGTGCGGTCTGTGTGCATGCACCTGTGTCCTCCGACACGTCTGTGCGTGATGGTTCATGAAGAGAGTGCAAGGACTGCAGTGAAACAGTGCAGAGCAGTGCAAGAGGAGAGTGGGGGGAGTAGTTTGTATGTAGGCTCTATGAATGCTGCAGAGCAGTGCAAGAGGAGAGTGGAGGAGTAGTTGTGCATCCCTCGAGTCCGGGCACAGTCAGGTACCGAGCTCTATGGACGTTGCAGAGCAGTGCAAGAGGAGAGTGGGGGGAGTAGTTTGTATGTAGACTCTATGGACGCTGCTTCATTCCCATGCAGAGATGAAACCTTACAGGATTTTGGGATTCGACCCTTGGTTGCTGTCGGGGGTTGTACCGCTGACGTGTTGTTTTTTTTTTACAATGTTGTCAGGACCGATTCTCGGACAAGAACCGGATCGAGGAGCTGCTGGAGGAGAACATGGTGCTGGAAATCGCTCACAAGCAAAGCCTGAACGAGTCGGCGCAGCTGGGCTGGGAGCTGGAGCAGGCGTCCAAGAGCAGCGAGCTGTCCGACGGTGAGGAGCGCAGCACTGTGTGGAGACGGGTGAAAGAAGATGATCCGCTCCTCACCAAACCAGTGTCGGGGTTCTCGCCCTCATCAGTACAGAGCAGGGTAGCGGCTTCTGAGGGGCCCTAGACACTGGGCCTCTGCTGTTAAATGGGGAAAACCCCCGCGCCCGGCCTCAGACGGGGGCCCTGCAAAACTGGCCTGCTCTGTTTCTGACCCCGCCGGCCCTCAACGGGGGCCCTGCACACTGGCCTGCTCTGTACTGACCCCGCCGGCCTCAGACGGGGGGCCCTGCCCCCTGGCCTGCACTGTACTGACCCCGCCGGCCTCAGACGGGGGCCCTGCACACTGGCCTGCTCGGTACTGACCCCGCCGGCCTCAGACGGGGGCCCTGCACACTGGCCTGCTCTGTACTGACCCCGCCGGCCTCAGAGGGGGGCCCTGCACACTGGCCTGCTCTGTAACTGGACCCCGGCCGGCCTCAGACGGGGCCCTGCACACTGCCTGCTCTGTACTGACCCCGCCGGCCTCAGACGGGGGCCCTGCACACTGGCCTGCTCTGTACTGACCCCGCCGGCCTCAGACGGGGGCCCTGCACACTGGCCTGCTCTGTACTGACCCCGCCGGCCTCAGATGGGGGCCCTGCAAACTGGCCAGCTCTGTAATGACACCGCCGGCCACAGAAGGGGGCCCTGCACACAGGCCTGCTCTGTACTGACCCCGCCGGCCTCAGACGGGGGCCCTGCACACTTGGACCTGCTCTGTACCTGACCCCCCCCCCGCCGGCCCTCAGACGGGGCCCTGCACACTGGCCTGCTCTGTACTGGGCCCCCCGCCCCCAGAAAGGGGGCCCTGCACACTGGCCTGCTCTGTAAATGACCCCCCCTGCCGGCCTCAACCGGGGGCCCTGCACACTGGCCTGCTCTGTACTGACCACCGCCGGCCCTCCAAGATGGGAGGCCCTGGCACAAAGGCCTGGGTCTGTACTGACCCCGGGGCCGGCCTCAGACGGGGGCCCTGCACACTGGCCTGCTCTGTACTGACCCCGCCGGCCTCAGACGGGGGCCCTGCACACTGGCCTGCTCTGTACTGACCCCGCCGGCCTCAGATGGGGGCCCTGCCTTACCAGGCGGACTGGTTAGGATCCGACTTCACCCATATTTGTGTCACATTCTCTACCCTCCTAATGAAGTGACGCAGTGCTATATACAGTATAGCGGCCCCGGCCATACATCCCTCAGCTGTCCGGGCAGATCAGCGGGCGATTAGTTGGGTCTGGGCGTCGCTGCGGGCGCGGTGTCGTGTTACCTGCTCGTTATCGTTTCGCTTGCGCCTTCAGGCGAGATGTTTATACAATAAGTCACCAACGAATTTCCTACAGATGCCAAATGCAGTAGAGCAGCTCCCCCTAGAGGCCGTGTCTGGGTCAGTGTTTTCGCTGCCTCGGTTTGTGGACCATCCCAGGATGAGGGGACAGGTAGAGAGCTACAGGTGGGAGCACTGGGTGACAATGGCCACCACGGGGTGAGGTTGGTGGTCACAGACAGGGCCGGACAATAGGGCAGTGTGTGGAGGAGGCCGGTCACTCTGTAGTCCTGGGGTGCAGCGTATACCCAGCAAGTGTATCCTGGCTCTAGAGAAGAGTGCGGGGTCCATGACCACTAAGGCAGGAGTCCCCTCCGTCCTCCCCGCTCAGTAATGACAGATTCGTCCTTTCATTCACAGTCAGGAAATCCTTTGTGTTTGAGCTGAACGAGTCGGCGTCAAGTCGGATCCTGAAGCTGGAGAAGGACAACCAGAGTCTCCAGCAGATCATCCAGGAGCTCCGAGAAGCCTCCATCAGCCTGGAGGAGAGCAGCCTCCGGAGCCAAGAGCTGGAGAAGGAGAATCAGCAGCTCAGCAAGAAGGTGGGTACCGGGCCGGTGGGAGGCTGGAGCGGAGGTCCTCCTGCCACAGCCATGCTGAGGTCCACGCCAAGGTCCTCCTGCCACATGCAGGCTAAGGTCCTCCTGCCACATGCAGGCTAAGCTCCTCCTGCCACATGCAGGCTAAGGTCCTCCTGCCACATGCAGGCTAACTCCTCCTCCACATGCAGGCTAAGCTCCTCCTGCCACATGCAGGCTAAGCTCCTCCTGCCACATGCAGGCTAAGCTCCTCCTGCCACATGCAGGCTAAGGTCCTCCTGCCACATGCAGGCTAAGGTCCTCCTGCCACATGCAGGCTAAGCTCCTCCTGCCACATGCAGGCTAAGCTCCTCCTGCCACATGCAGGCTAAGGTCCTCCTGCCACATGCAGGCTAAGCTCCTCCTGCCACATGCAGGCTAAGCTTCTCCTGCCACATGCAGGCTAAGCTCCTCCTGCCACATGCAGGCTAAGCTCCTCCTGCCACATGCAGGCTAAGCTCCTCCTGCCACATGCAGGCTAAGCTCCTCCTGCCACATGCAGGCTAAGCTCCTCCTGCCACATGCAGGCTAAGCTCCTCCTGCCACATGCAGGCTAAGCTCCTCCTGCCACATGCAGGCTAAGGTCCTCCTGCCACATGCAGGCTAAGCTCCTCCTGCCACATGCAGGCTAAGGTCCTCCTGCCACATGCAGGCTAAGGTCCCCCTGCCACATGCAGCTAAGCTCCTCCTGCCACATGCAGGCTAAGGTCCTCCTGCCACATGCAGCTAAGCTCCTCCTGCCACATGCAGGCTAAGCTCCCCCTTTGCCACATGCAGGCTAAGCTCCTCCTGCCACATGCAGGCTAAGCTCCTCCTGCCACATGCAGGCTAAGCTCCTCCTGCCACATGCAGGCTAAGCTCCTCCTGCCACATGCAGGCTAAGCTCCTCCTGCCACATGCAGGCTAAGCTCCAAGCCTAGGTCCTCCTGCCACAACCATGCTGAGGTCCACGCCAAGGTCCTCCTGCCACATGCAGGCTAAGGTCCTCCTGCCACATGCAGGCTAAGGTCCTCCTACCACATGCAGGCTAAGGTCCTCCTGCCACATGCAGGCTAAGGTCCTCCTGCCACAACCACGCTAAGGTCCCCCTGCCACATCCAGGCTAAGGTCCCCCTGCCACATCCAGGCTAAGTTCCTCCTGCCACAACCACGCTGAGGTCCAAGCCTAGGTCCTCCTGCCAGGGATGTGCTAAGGTCCTCTTGCCACACCACGCTGAGGTCCAAGCCTAGGTCCTCCTGCCAGGGATGTGCTAAGGTCCTCCTGCCACATGCAGGCTAAGGTCCTCGTGCCCCATGCTGGCTAATGTCCTCCTGCCACATGCAGGCTAAGGTCCTCCTGCCACATCCAGGCTAAGGTCCTCCTGCCACATCCAGGCTAAGGTCCTCCTGCCACAACCACGCTGAGGTCCAAGCCTAGGTCCTCCTGCCAGGGATGTGCTAAGGTCCTCTTGCCACACCACGCTGAGGTCCAAGCCTAGGTCCTCCTGCCAGGGAGGTGCTAAGGTCCTCCTGCCACATGCAGGCAAAGGGTCCTCCTGCCACATGCAGGCTAAGGTCCTCCTGCCACATCAGGCTAAGGTCCCTCCTGCCAGGGCCTCCGCCAAGGTCCCTCCTGCCACAACCACGCTGAGGTCCAAGCCTAGGTCCTCCTGCCAGGGATGTGCTAAGGTCCTCTTGCCACACCTACACGCACCAAGCCTATCCTCCACGGGCCATAGTGAAGGTCCACAACACAACGCCAAGGTTCTCCTGCCACATGCTGGCTAAGGTCCTCCTGCCACGGTGCGCTAAGGTCCTCCTGCCACAATTCGCTGAGGTCCTAGCCTGCCCATCCAGGCTGCGCTAGGCCTCCTGCCACACCACCTGAGGTCCAACGCCAGGTCCTCCTGCCAGGGATGGCTAAGGATCCTCCTGCCACTTTCCAGGCTAAGGTCCCTCCTGCCAAGGGCTGCCCTGCGCATAAGGTATCCTTCCTGCCAGGGCCAGCAAACCCTGGGGGCCAAGCCTAAGGTCCTCCTGCCAGGGATGCGCTAAGGTCCTCTTGCCACAACTTCTACCACCCAAGTCCTCCTGCCAGGGCACCTAAGGTCCTCCTCACATACCGGCAAGGTCCTCCTGCCAGGGCTGCGCTAAGGTCCTCCTGCCTCAACCACACTGAGGTCCAAGCCTAAGTTCTCCTGCCAGGGATGCGCTAAGGTCCTCTTGCCACACCTACACCAAAGTCCTCCACCAGGGCCACACTGAGGTCCACAACCACGCCAAGGTCCTCCTGCCAGGGCTGCGCTAAGGTCCTCCTGCCACAACCACGCTGAGGTTCACGCCAAGGTCCTCCTGCCACACCTACACCAAAGTCCTCCACCAGGGCCACACCGAGGTCCACATCCACACCATGGTCCTCTTGTCAGTGCTGCGCTGAGGTCCTCCTGCCAGGACTGCGCTAAGGTCCTCCTGCCACACCAATGCCGAGGTCCTCCCGTCACAGCTGGGCTGATTATTATAGGGGTGTTGTATAGACTTTCGGGTGGGTCAGTAATCCGGATGTGTGTGCAGCCATGTTGAGCGACTAGTCGGGGCTGGGGCCTGGGAAGTCAATATATGACAGATTTGACCATTTTCTCCTTCAAGGTTGAGAACCTGCTCTCGCAAATTGAGAAAGAAAAACAGAGCAGCACCGACCTGGAGAGTCTCGGGGAAGATTTACTGAAGGAGAAGGAGAAGCTCGCTCAGATTCTGGACAATGTTAAATCGGAGAAGGACAAGCAGGTCGGTAACGAGTGCAAAGTGTGTAAGCAAATAATATGATGATGGAGACGTTACTGAGACTCACATCTCTTGTCCAGATCAAGGACCTGGAGCAGTAGAATAAGCACTTGTCCCAGGCGATGGCGGCGCTACAACATCGGGCCCAAGAGAGCGCAGATTCCAGAGTCAAAGAGGTGGAGATGGAGAACAAGATGCTCCACGAGACCATCACGGACACCAGCAGTAAGCTGAACGAGGTGGAGCACGAGAAGGAGCAGCTGCAGAAGGCGTACGAGCAGGCCAAGGACAAGGGCGAACGAGCAGACCACCTGGACAAGGAGCTCCAACGGCTGGAGAAGCAGAACGAGCTGCTGACCCGGAAGATCTCCTCCGTCAGGATCACAGAAGAGAAGGTGGAAGTCCTGGAGAAAGAGAACGGAAAGCTGGAAAGTGAGAACAGGATATTGAAGAAGTCTCTGGACTCGCTGCAGAACGTCTCCATCCGGCTGGAGGTGCTCGAGAGCGAGAACAAGCAGCTGGACGAGGAGAACCTGGAGCTCCGGAGAGCTGTGGAGGCCATGAGGTTCTCCTGCGCCAAGATGGCGCAGATCGAGAGGGAGAACGGCGAGCTCCACAAGGAGAAGGAGGAGCTGCACAAGAACGTGGAGGTGCTGAAGGCGCTGGGCAAGAAGTCCGAGCGCCTGGAAGCCACTTACCAAGGCCTGAGCGAGGAGAACTGGAGGCTGCAGCAGATGATGGAGACCGGCAAGAAGAAAGCCACCGAGCTGGAGGCAGAGCTGAAGGACACCGAGAGGGAGAATAGAGAACTGCACAGGAGCCTGGAGGAGATGAAGATCAACAGCAAGAGGCTGGAGCGCCTGGAGCAAGACAAGGTGATGGTGGAGCAGGAGATGACGCAGCTGGAGAAAGACAAGAAGATGCTGGAGAAGGAGGCCAAGAGGCTCTGGCAGCAGGTGGAGCTGAAAGACGCCATACTGGACGACAACACCGTCAAGATGGCCGACCTGGAGAAGGAGAACAGGACTCTGGAGAAGGAGGTGTCCAAGCTGAGGGAGGCGTCGTCCAGAACCCGAGAACTGGAGAAGGAAAACAAAGATTTGGTGCAGCAGCTGACGGTGGACAAGAGGACGCTGGCGACACTGCGAGAGGTACGGGGCGCCCAGGTTAGAGGAGCCATGGTCACAGACTATGGAAGGTCCTAGAGAGTCCTGCAGTGCACAGAACCACTGAGGTCACTGGACGCTGTGATATCAGGGAAGGTCCCCTGTATATAGAGCGTCCCGCAGTGCACAGAACCACTGAGGTCACTGGACGCTGTAATATCAGGGAAGGTCCTCTGTACATAGAGCATCCTGCAGAGCTCCACCACTGAGCACAGGACCAGCTGAATACATGGAAGCTCTGATATAGGAAAGGGCCTGCATAGAGCGTCCCGCAGAGATCAGACCACCACTGAGGTCACTGGAAGCTATGATATCAGGGAAGGTCCCCTGTACATAGAGCGTCCCACAGTGCACAGACCACCACTGAGGTCACTGGACGCTGTAATATCAGTGAAGGTCCTCTGTACATAGAGCGTCCTGCAGAGGCCCCCAGACACACCACTGAGTCACTGGAAGCTTGATATAGGGAAGGTCCCCTGTAATAAGAGCGTCCGCAGAGCAAAGAACCACTGAGGTCACTGGCAGCTGTAAATATGAGGGAGGTCCTCTGTACATAGAGCATCCTGCAGAGCACAGACCACCGCTGAGGTCACTGGACACTGTAATAGAAGGGAAGGTCCCTGTACATAGAGCATCCTGCAGAGCGACCAACACCGACACCACTGAGGTCACTGGACGCTGTAATATGAGGGAAGGTCCCCTGTATATAGAGCGTCCCGCAGAGCACAGACCACCACTGAGGTCACTGGACGCTGTAATATCAGTGAAGGTCCCCTGTATATAGAGCGTCCTGCAGAGCACAGAACCACTGAGGTCACTGGACACGTTTATATCAGGGAAGGTCCCCTGTACATAGAGCCTCCCATAGAGCGTCCCGCAGTGCACAGACCACAACTGAGGTCACTGGACGCTGTGATATCAGGGAAGGTCCTCTGTACATAGAGCGTCCTGCAGAGCACAGACCACCACTGAGGTCACTGGACGCTGTGATATCAGGGAAGGTCCTCTGTACATAGAGCATCCTGCAGAGCACAGACCACCGCTGAGGTCACTGGACACTGTAATAGAAGGGAAGGTCCCCTGTAGATAGAGCGTCCTGCAGAGCACAGACCACCGCACTGAGGTCACTGGACACTGTAATATCAGGGAAGGTCCTCTGTACATAGAGCATCCTGCAGAGCGTCCCGCAGTGCACAGACCACCACTGAGGTCACTGGACGCTGTGATAGAAGGGAAGGTCCTCTGTACATAGAGCATCCTGCAGAGCACAGACCACCGCTGAGGTCACTGGACGCTGTGATATCAGGGAAGGTCCCCTGTAATAGAGTCCGAGGCGTCCCGCAGTGCACAGAACCACTGAGGTCACTGGACGCTGTATGACAGGGAAGGTCCTCCTGTAATTAGAGTCCTGCAGAGCCTAGACCAAAAGCCCACTGGGGGTCACGGGGACGCTGTAAAAAGAAGGGAAGGTCCTCTGTAGAGCAGTTGCATAGATACAAGAGAAAGCTAGAGACGCTCTGTCGGTTATATCTATAGGTTCTTGTATCTATCGGTTATATCTATAGACTCTTGTATCTATCGGTTATATCTATAGACTCGCTCTTGTATCTATCGGTTATATCTATAGACTGGCTCTTGTATCTATCGGTTATATCTATACACTCGCTCCTGTATCTATCGGTTATATCTATAGACTGGCTCTTGTATCTATCGGTTATATCTATCGGTTATATCTATAGACTGGCTCTTGTATCTATCGGTTATATCTATACACTCGCTCCTGTATCTATCGGTTATATCTATGACGGGTTTCTTGTTAATCTAATCAGGTTTATATCTATAACTCGTCCTTTGTATCTATCGGTTAAAATCTATAATTTGCCCCTTGTATCTATCGGTTTTTTATTTTTTATCGGTTATATCTATAGACTCTTGTGTCCTTTGATAACCGCAGGACCTGGTCTTGGAGAAGCTGAAAACGCAGCAGCTGTCGAGCGAGTTGGACAAACTGAGTCTGGAGCTGGAGAAGATCGGGCTGAATAAAGAGTTAATGCTGCAGGACGAGAACAGTAATGCTGAAAAGTAAGTGACCCCACAGGGCAGGGGTCTGCAACATCGGCCCTCCAGCTGTTGGGAAACTACATCTCCCATCATGCCCACTGATATAGGTTATATAAATGCATGATGGGAGTTGTAGTTTCCCAACAGCTGGAGAGCCCTGTGCTAGGGTGAACATTTGTACCACATATAACACGAGACGCCTCCGGGGGTGTGGCCTGAGCAGGGGGAGGAGCTATGTCAATGTTTTACATCAGATCTGCTTTGCTTCAGTGCTATATTTTTGCACAAGGGGCACCTTCACCGAATACCGGCTCACATGCTCTTTTGTAGCGCACGACATTGTGCGGCAAAAAAATGCACCAAAATTTTGGCACAATTATTGTTGCTAGCCAAGTTAACTAATAGGGGTAAAAAGTGCCACAACGGGAACCCTATAGGAAGACTTAACTGATAATAATCCATATACAATATTAAAGGGACACTTCCATTAGAAAGGAAGATTTTTGTTAAAACCTGTATTCCTGGAAAAACTTTTTTTGGGAATTTTTGGCAATATTTTTTATTTCGGCAGTCCTATACACTAAAACATAACAAATGAGGGATTGTCCTTCTCCAGCTGTGATAGTACAGATCACTTAACTTCAGCTGCTGCTTATGTCTATGTAGTTTATTACAAACAGTAGGTAATAACAATGATCACTCTGTTGTTCTCTGGACAGGGATATATAAGCTTAGACTGGACCACAGGGATATACATAGCAATACATGAAAGGAAAACGGAGGCGGGGAGAGGGGGGATGTTTTTCTGCACCGGGGAGGGGGCTTCACACTTATCCAGTTACTGCTGATAATACTTACACTTCTCAGGCTGTAGCAGAAGGACCATCACAGGATCCTGTCACCGCTATCAGACCCCACAGAGGGGGAAGTCACAGAGTCATGGACAGGGGGAACGTTAAAAAAAAATAACACAACCCTCCAATTAAAGAAACAATAACTGACTCATATAATAGTCGTATATTGCGATCAATATGTGAGAAGACAAATCTGATGGTCGGGTCCCTTTAATGTATCCAAAACTGATCCCAGCACCCAAACGGCAGAATCCCAATTGGAGTGTGTAGTAAGGTGCTCACCGGAGCGTAGGTCTTGTGCCGATTCCTCTGTGCCAAGTGTCCTGTGGAGCAGTGGTGCCGGGTCGTGAGCGTCCAAAGTAAAGAGGGCTCGAAGAAAAAGGGGTGATCATAAACCCTAGAAGTTCCTTCATAGGTAACTGACCAACAGTGTTTGCCCTCCAAGTAGAGCACCCGCCCTGATGAAAGGGACGACCCCTCCACTCTCGCCTCCTCACTGCATGGAAACATTTTATAATCATCAAAACAAGAAGTCTCTCCGAACAATATATTTGTGCAAGACTCCACCTATACAATCCAAAAATACAGAAAATGCACCCACCAGCAATTGGAGTGTTCGAATCTCTTGGTTCCGCCAAAAACTGGCAGTCTGCCGGGTATCCACCAGCTCACTGGGGGGGCCAGGAATTATTGGAGTTCCTCACTGCAAAGACAAGATAGAATGGTTCCACCACAGTCAGCACACCTGGCACCTTATGGTCACCTAAACGTGCGGCAGGTTTACCGTACAGCCGGAGCCGCGGCGGTGAGCCTGGTGCATTTCCCACCGTCCCCTCTAAGCAGTAGACCGTAGCAGTGATCGTGCCCCGGGGGGTTTATTCCGGGGACCTGCGATTTGTCAGATTATGTTCCTCTATGTTACAGGAAGTACAAGATTCTGGAGAGTAAGATCGAGTCGACAATGAAGACAACTTTGGCCGTAAAAGAAAGTAAGATCCTGGCGCTGGAGGCGCAGGTGAGCGAGGCGCGGAGCCGGAACCAGCAGCTGCAGAACGAGCTGAACGCTAGGCGCACGAAATTCAAGAGGGGCCGAGACTCCAAGGGGTGGTGCTAAAATAAAACGCCGACTGAATATGTGTGGTACAACAATAGGACTGGGGCGCGAGACGTCTTAGATGTTCACACTGGGACGTTCTTATGCTGTAGACTAGGGACGGAAGGTAGTCTTCATTCACTGACAGCAAGCAGGGGTCATAAAATAACAATCACTGACAGCAAGCAGAGGCCATAAAAATAACAATCACTGACAGCAAGCAGAGGCCATAAAAATAACAATCACTGACAGCAAGCTGAGAGGGTCATAAGACAAATCACTAGACAAGCAAGCAGTAGGTCCAATAAACAATAACAATCACTGACAGCAAGCAGAGGCCATAAAAATAACAATCACTGACAGCAAGCAGGGGTCATAAAAATAACAATCACTGACAGCAAGCAGGGGTCATAAACATAATCACTGACAGCAAGCAGAGGTCATAAACATAACAATCACTGACAGCAAGCAGAGGTCATAAACATAACAATCACTGACAGCAAGCAGCATGAGTCGATAAACATCATAGATAGGGCCCTGACATCTAAGTGCGCACGTCCCTCGCCAACTATAGAAATGAGAACGCTGCAGATGACAGGACGACGGCGCTTCACGTCCTGCCCCGGCCCGCGCCGCCACCGCTCTGTCATTACAGTCTGTACAGGAAACCTAATCAACACCAGGAAGGGCCCGGCCAACACCAGAAGGGACACAAAGCGTGGGAGATGGTGGAGATAGATTGTCAGCTCTTGGGCCGCTCGGTGCCTTTCTGTGATCTGCGGCTCTTAAGTTTCTCCAATATTTCAGGTGAAACAAACCCTGGAGACGCGCGATGAGAACGGACAGCAGAGCGCTCAGGATTACCGCGCCAGGAACGGCCGCAACATCCACAACACCGAGACCCCCGAAAACGGGCACCCGGAGGGCAGCCGCGAGCTGTGGAGGGTGAAGGACCGTGTCATCGAGCTGGAGCGGGATGTGAGTGCTGGACCGGTGGGGTCTGACCGCTGGGACCGCCATAGTGGGGTCTGACCGCTGGGAACGCCATAGTGGGGCTGCAGGGCACCAGAACCCACTCCTGCTAGCTGATCGGTCTCGTGCCACGGGGTGTGTCCTGCTAAGCTGTGGTCCTGGTGCCCAGGGTGTCTCCTGCTAGCTGTGGTCCTGATGCCCAAGGGATGGTCCTGCTAGCTGTGTACCTGCTAGCTGTCGGTCCTGTTGCACGGGTGTCCTGTAGCTTGGTCCTGTTGCCCGAGGTGAGTTTCTACTAGCTGTGGTCCTGGTGCAACGGGGTGGTCCTGCTAGCTGTGGTCCTGTGCCCGGGGTGGTCCTGCTAGCTGTGGTCCTGTGCCCGGGGTGGTCCTGCTAGCTGTGGTCCTGTGCCCGGGGTGGTCCTGCTAGCTGTGGTCCTGTGCAGGGGTGGATCCTGCAGCATTGTAGGTCCTGTCACCGGGGGTGGGTCTGCTAGCTGTTGGTCCTGTGCCCAGGGTGGTCCTGCTAGCTGTGGTCCTGTGCCCAGGGTGGTCCGGCTAGCTGTAGTTTCTATGCCCAGAGGAGGTGGTTCCGGCTAGAGTGGTGGTCCCTGCAAGCTTGTGGGTCCTGTGCCCACCCTTGCAGGGGTGGTACCTGCGAGCTGTGGTTCCTGCTTTCCCAGCGCACCCTGCTAGCTGTGGATCCTGTGCCCGGGGTGGTCCTGCTAAGACTGTGGTCCTGGTGCCAGGGGTGGGTGGTCCTGGGCTAGCTGTGGTCCTGTGGCCCAGGGTGGTCATGCTAGCTGTGTGATCTATGCCCAGGATGGTCACCTGTAAAGCTGTTGGTCAGCTAGCTGTGGTCCTGTGCCCGGGTGGTCCTGCTAGCTGTGTCCTGTGCCCGGGGTGGTCCTGCTAGCTGTGGTCCTGTGCCCGGGGTGGTCCTGCTAGCTGTGGGTCCTCGTGAACGGGTGTGGTCTGCTAGCTGTGGGTGCTGTGCCCGGGTGGTCATGATAGCTGTGGTCCCTGTGCCCGGGCGGTGGTCTACTGCTAGCTGTGGTCCTGGGCCGGGTGGTCCCTGCTAGCTGTGTCCTGTGCCCGGGGTTGGTTCCTGACTAGCTGTGGTACTGTGCCTCGGGGTGGATCCACTGCTAGACTGTGGGTCTAGTGCCCGGGGTGGTCCTGCTAGCTGTGGTCCTGTGCCCGGGGTGGTCCTGCTAGCTGTGGTCCTGTGCCCGGGGTGGTCCTGCTAGCTGTGGTCCTGAGTGCCAGCCGGAAGGTGGTCCTGACTAGCTGTGGCATTCCTGTGCCGTGGGTAGGTCCTGCTAGCTGTGTGTCCTGATTGCCGGGGGTGGTCCGGCTAGCTTGTGTCCTGTGCCCCGGGTGGTCATGCTAGCTGTGGTCCTGGCCGGTGGTGGTCCTGCTTAGCTGTGGTCTGTGACCCGGGGTGGTCCTGCAAGCTGTGAGGTCTGTGCCCGGGTGTGGTAGACCTGTGCTAGCATGTTTGGGTCCTGTGTGACCGGGTGGTCTAGGAGCTAACTGCTGTGGTCCTGAGAGACCCGGGGTGGTCCTTGACTAGCTGTGAGTCCTGTGCCGGGGTGGTACCAGACTTAGCTGTAGAATATACTGTAGTGCCCAGGGTTGGTCCTAGAGCAAAGAATATGGTTGGGGCCCTGTGACCAGGGTGTGTCCTGTAGCTGTGGTCCTGTGCCAGGGGTGGGTCCTGCTAGCTGCTGTGTGGTCCTATGCCCGGGTGTCCTGCTAGCTGTGGTCCTGCATAGCTGTGGTCCTGTGGCCCGGTGGGTGGTCCTGATAGCTATGGCGGTCCCTGTGCCCGGGGTGGTCCTGCTATGCTGTGGTCCTGTGCCATTCCGGGTGTGGTACACTCTGCTAGCTTGGTCCTGTGCCCGTGGGTGGTCCTAGCTAGCTGTGGGTCTGTGCCTCAGGGTGGTTCCTTGCTAGCTGTGGTTCGCTAGTGCCCAGGTGAGTCCTGCTCTAGTCTGTTGGTCCTGTGCCCAGGGTGGTCCGGCTAGCTGTGGTCCTGCTAGCTGTGGTCCTGTGCCCGGGGTGGTCCTGCTAGCTGTGGTCCTGTGCACAGGTGGTGGTCCGAGCTTAGTCTGTTGGTTTCTGTGCCACAGGGATGGTTCTTAGCTAGCCTGTGGGTCCTGTGCATCAGGGGTGGTCCTGCTAGCTGTGGTCCTATGCCCGGGGTGGTCCTGCTAGCTGTGGTCGCTGTGCCGGGGTGTCTGTGCCGGCGACAGGGTGGTTTTTTTCACTGCTAGCTGATGGTCCTAATGACCGACGGGGTGGTCCTGCTAGCTGTGGTCCTTGTCCCGAGGGGTGGTCCTGCTAGCTGTGGTCCTGTGCCCGGGGTGGTCCTGTGCCCGGGGTGGTCCTGTGCCCGGGGTGGTCCTGCTAGCTGTGGGTCTGTGCACCGGGGTTGGTTCCTGCTAGATTGATAGGGCCTGTGCCTCGAGGGTGTGGGGTCATATAGTAGCCCGGGGTGGTCCTGCTAGCTGTGGGTCCTGTGCCCGGGAGTGGTCCTAGCGAGCTGTGGTCCAGTGTGCCCGGCGGTGGTCCTGCTAGCTCGTGGTCACTGTGATACCGGGAGATGGTCTCTGCTAGCTGTGGTCATGTGACGGGAGTGGATCCAGTGCCCGAGGAGAGTTGGGTCCTGCTGAGCTTGAGTGGTCTCGTGCCCTGGGGTGGTCCTGTAGCTGTGGTCCTGTGCCCGGGAGGTCCTGTGCCCGAGGGTAGTGGTCCTTGTGACCGGGTGGTCCTGCTAGGCTGTGGTCCTGGCCCCGGGCACAGTGGTATGAAGAAGCTGTGGTCCGTGACCCGGAGGTGGTCCCTGTGCCCGGGGGTGGTCCTGTAGCTGGGGTCTGTGCCCCGGGTGGTCCTGCTTAGCTGTGGTTCCTTGTGTCCCGGGGTGGTCCTGCTAGCTGTGGTCTGGACGGGGTGGTCCTGCTCTAGCTGTGGTCCTGTGCCAGGGAGTGGTCTGCTAGCTGTGCTCCTGTGCCCCGGGTGTCATGCTAGCTGTGGTCCTGTGCCCGGGGTGTCATGCTAGCTGTGGTCACTGTGCCGGGGTGGTCCTGCTAGCTGTGAGTCCTGTGCCCGCGAAGGTAGGGTCCAGCTAGATGTGGTCCTGTGCCACCGGGGTGGTCCTGCTAGCTGTGGTCCTGTGCCCAGGGTGGTCCTGCTAGCTGTGGTTCTGTGCCCAGGGTGGTCTAGCGAGCTGTGGTCCTGTGCCCGGGGTGGTCCTGCTAGCTGTGAGTTCCTAGCCCAGGGTAATGGTTTCGGCTAAGGCTGTGAGATCCGTGGACTAGCTGTGGTCCTCGTGCCCCGGGGTTGGTTCCTGCTAGCTGTGGTCCTGTGCCCAGGGTGGTCCTGCTAGCTGTGGTTCTGTGCCCTGGGTGGTCTTGCTAGCTGTGGTCTCGTGCCCCGGGGTGTCATGCTAGCTGTGGTTCCTATGCGGGGTGGTCCTGCTAGCTGTGGTCCTGTGCCCGCGGTGGTCCTGTGCCCGGGGTGGTCCTGCTAGCTGTGGTCCTGTGCCCGGGGTGGTCACTTGTCTGAGCTGTGAGGTCCTGAAGATTCCCGGGGTTGGGTCCTGCTAGCGTGGTCTGTGCCCGGGGTGGTTTCCTGTTGCCACCGGGGTGGTCCATGCTAGCTTGTGTCCTGGGCCCGGGGGGTCCTGTAGCTGTGGTCCTTGTGCCCTGGGGTAAGGTCCTGTGCCGGGTGGTACCCTCTAGCTAGTGGTTCCTGATGCCCGGGGTGGTCCTGCTAGCTGTGGTCCTGTGCCCGGGGTGGTCCTGCTAGCTGTGGACTTGTGGCCCGGGGTGGTCCTGCTAGCATAGTGGGTCCTTGTGCCGGAGGAGGTGGTCCTGTGCCGGGGATGGAACCTGCTGATGTCGACGTCCCTTGTGCCCGGAGGGGTCCTTCTGGACCCGGGGGGTGGTCCTGCTAGGTGTGATGGAGAACTGTGCCCGGGGTGGTCCTGTAGATGTGGTACCTGTGCCCGGGGTCGGGATCCTGCTAGCTAGTGGTCCTGTAGCCTCCGGGGGGTACATGCTAGCTGAGGGTCCTGGCCCGGGTGTGGTCTTTGCTAGCTGGGTGGTCCTGTGCACGGGGTGGTCATGGCTAGCTAGTGGCTCCTGTGTCCTGGGGGTAGGTTACTGACTAGCTGAGGTCCTGTCCCGGGGGTAGGTCGATGACTGCTGTGGTCCGAGGTGCCCCAGTTTTGACCTATCAGTGGGGGGTCTCGACACAGCCTTCACCACCTCTCCGGGGGAGCCCCCTTTATCCCTGTAGTAGGACTCTCCCCCCTCATTTGCTCTCTCTTTTCCCCAGAACGCCGCGCTGCAAGAGGAGAGAGAAGATTGATTGAGAAGGGGATCAGCGCCGGCATTATGGTGACGCCGGAAGAACCATTCCCTCAATGCCCAGATGGGGGCGCTGCAGAAACAGATCACTTTCCTGCAGGAGAACAACACGTCCCTGCAGACACAGACGGCAAATCTGCAGGTGAGCGGCTCGTCTACACCCGGACGGCAGCGGGGGATATTGTTCCATTGCCAAGTAGGGTGCAAAGTGCCTAAGTATGAAAAGGGGAGAATGGTCTTTCATTGTCCTAAGATGTAGGCCCCGGGGGATGGGATGGGGGGGAGTTTGGACTATCTGGGATGGGGGTGGAAGGTGGAAGAGTATGGCTCATCCACTTCTGTTACCATACGAGGGAGTGGGGATGGGGTGTTAGGTGGAGGTACGCGCTATCCACTTCTGTTACCCCGGGCGGATGGCGATGGGGGGGTTGAGTACTAATAAAGCACCTGGATGGGGGTGTATAGGTTGCAGAGATTCGGATCATCCACCATCTGTTACCACCGGGGGGGGGAGGGGGGGTTCGTTACTATCCTGGATGGGGGTGTAGGTGCAGGTACGGCTCATCCACTTCTGTTACCCCCCCCGGGGGGATGGGATTGGGGGCGTTGCTTATATACCTGGATGGGGGTTGTTGGTGCAGGGTACGGCTCATTAACTTCTGGTTTACCACCATGGGGGTGGGGATGGGGTGTCTGTACTATCCTGGATGGGGGTGTAGGTGCAGGTACGGCTCATCCACTTCTGTTGCCCCCCGGGGGTGGGATGGGGGGTTGTACTATCCTGATGGGGGGTGTAGGTGCAGGTACGGCTCATCCACTTCTGTTGCACCCCTAGGGTGGTTGGAAGATGGGGGGATGGTATATCCTGATGGGGGTGTGAGGTATGCAGGTCAGTCCAGCTTCTGTTGATAACCCCTGGGGGTTGAGAATGGGGGGTTGTTCTAGAGACCTGGGAAATGGGGTGTTGGTGCGGGTAAACAGCTCATCCACCTTATGATTGCCCCCTGGGGGTGGGATGGGGGGTTGTACTATCCTGATGGGGGCTGGTTGTTGGTGCTGGTGACAAGCTACATCCACTTCTGTTGCAGGGTTATGAGAGCTGGCGGCCGCAATTCCAATGTGTTTCTCTGAGAGCACCTGATCTCGTCTGCTGCAGAACCGGTTTACAAGAACCTAGTTGTCCTCCATGGAGTGGAAGCAGATGAAGGAGAAGGTGGTGCGCCAGCGAGAGGAGCCACGGGCGTGCAAACGACGCGAACTGCTCGGGACCAACGAAACCAAAACCGGTGGTCCTGTTCCATGAACGGCAGTCTGCGGAGTACGAGGGGCTCATTGGTCAGCACAGCGCCCTGAAGACGCAGCACAAGAGCCTGGAGCAGACGTACCGCAGCCTGGAGGACAGGTGGGAGGACGGACCAGGACACCCCCGGCCCAAACAAAGATATGGTGTGCCATTGGTTTATTGTACATCCTGCCACCCGATTCACTATCAAGGAACAAAGAGACTAGTCAATCCCAAGACACAAGTAGAGAGCCGGACGGAGCCCCCTGACCCTGTACAGACACAACGAAGCAGGAGCGAGAACGGGATTCCTACTTGAACCCTGTACCAGCAACCAGACACTATAGAGAGCCGGGGAGGAAGCTATACTGAATCCCTGTACGCCTCCCAGACATAACCAAAAAGAAGAGACGGACGGATTCCCACCCTGACCCTGTACCTGACACAAGAGAGAGGGACAGGGAGCCCCCTGAACCCCTGTACAGCCCCAAGACACAAGAGAGCGGACGGAGCCCCATTGACCCATGTACAAGACACTAGAAGAAGCGAGGACGGAGCCCCCTGACCCTGTTCTGACACAAGACGAGCGGACGGATCCCCCGTGACTCCTGTACTCAGCCCCAGACAATACAAAGAAGAGCGGAAGGATCCCCCTGACCCTGTACAGCCCCAGACACATGAGAGAAGCAGTACGGAGCCCCTGAGAACCCTGTACAGCCCCAGAGCACAAGAGAGCAGGAACGGATTCCCCCATGACCCTGTACAGCCCACAGACCACAAGAGAGCGGACGATTCCACCCTATGACCATGTACAGACCACAAGAGGAGGCGGAACGGATTCCCCCGTGACACTTGTAAAGACCCCAGACACAAGAGAGCAGGCACGAGCCCCCTGACCCTGTACAGCCCCACGACACAAGTGAGCGGACCGTGAATCCCACTGACCTGTACCTAGACACCTATGCGGCCGGACTGGAGCCACCCTGACCCTGTACAGACATCAATGAGAGAAAGCGGACTGGATCCCCACTTGACCCTGTTCAGCCCCAGACACAAGAGAGCTGCGACGGATCCCCCTACACTTGTATACAGACCCAAGAGAGCAGGCGCAAACGGTATCACCCCCTGCACCATAGTTCAGCCCAGGACACCAAGAGAAGCAGGAACGGATCCCCCTGTTCCTGTACAGCCCCAGACACATAGGAGTGCGGTACGGATCACCCCACTCGACCTGTAACGCCCACTAGAGACACAAAGAGAGTCGAGACGGAGAGCCCCCTTGACCCTGTACAGCCCCTGACACAAGAGAGCGGCTAACGATCTCCCTGAGATCATGGTACAGCCCCACGACACCAACGAAAGAGCGGACGGATCCCCCTGACCCTGTAAAGCCCCAGGACAATACGAGAAGCGGAACGGAGCCCCCTGACCCTGTACAGACACAAGAGAGCGGACGGAGCCCCCTGACCCTGTACAGACACAAGAGAGCGGACGGAGCCACCTGACCCTGTACACGACACAGAGAGCGGATACGAGGACACCCCATGAACCACTAGTACAGACACAAGAGAAGCGGACGGGAATCCCCTGCTCCCCCTGCTAACAGACATCTAAGTGAGGCGGAGGTCCCAATTGACCCAGTACAGTCCCCAGACACAAGAGAGCGGACGGATCCCCATGACCACTGTACAGACACACAAGAGAATGAGGGCGAGACCGGATCCCCCCTGACCCTGTACGCAAGACACAAGAGAGCGGAGACGGATACCCTGACCTGCTACAAAACTAGAGAAGCGGCGGAGCCCCCTGACTATGTATAAGCCCAGTCACAAGAGAGCGAGACGGATCCCCCTGACCCCTGATACAGCCCCAGACACAAGAGAGCGGACGGAGCCCCCTGACCCTGTACAGACACAAAGAGAGCAGAGAGGATACCCCCTGTCCGCTCGTAAAAGCCACCAGACACAAGTGGAGCGGTACGGAGCCCCCCTGACCCTGTTCAGCACCAGACAAAAGAGAGCAGGTCGGAGCCCCTGGACCCTGTACAGGCCCCAGACACAAAAGTGAAGCGGACGGATATCCGCCTTGACCTGTTACAGCCCCAGGACACAAGTGGCGATGCGGACGGATCCCCCTGACCCTGTACAGCCACCAGACAGAAAAAGAGGAGCGGAACGGTTCCCCCTGACCCTGTACAGACACAAGAGAGCGGACGGATCCCCATCCTGTGAACTTGTACAGACGAAAGAGACCGCGATGGGCGGATTTACCCACTGACCCTGTACAGCCCCAGATACAAGGAGAATGCGGACGAGATACCCCCAGGACCCCTGTACAGACCACAAATGAGATAAGACCGGGTACTGGATAAAGACCCCTGACCTGTAACAGACACAAAGAGGAGGAATAGCGTGAACGATCCCTGCCTGATCCTGTAATAAGCCCCAGACACAGCGAGAGGCGGAAGGAGCCCCCTGTCACGTGTACAGCCACTAGACACAAGAGAGCGGACGGAGCCCCCCTGACCACTAGAATACTAGAGCCCAGACACAAGAGGAGATCGGACGGAGCCCTCCTGGACCCTATGTACAGCCCCAGACACAAGAGAGCAGGCGGATCCCCCTGTACCTGATACAGCCCCAGACACCAACAGATGAAAGACGGACGGAATCCCGCCTGACCTGTACAGACAAGAGAGGCGGGGCCGGATCCCCTGACCCTGTACAGACAACAAGAGAGCGGTAACGGATCCCCTGGACCCTGTTCAGACACAATGAGAGCGGCACGGATCCCAGACCCGAGTACAACCACAAGAGAGGGGACGGTTCCCCTCTGACCCTAGTACAGACACAGATAGAAGCGACAGGATACACCATGACACTGTTACAGCACCAGATCACAAGAGAGCGGACGGATCCTCCTGACCCTGTACAGACACAAGTAGAGCAGACCGGATAGCCCTGACACCTGTACTGTCACAAGATGACAGACGGATCCCCCACTGACCCTTGTACAGACACTATGAGAGCGGAGACGGATCCTCACGGACCTGTACCAGTCACAAAGAGGAGCGGACGGATCCTCCTGACCTCAGAAGACACAAGAGAGCGGACGGTGCCCCCTGAACCTGTACAGCCCCATAGACACAAGAGAGCGGACGGATATTAGAGATTCCCCATGAACACCTGTACAGACACTAGAGAGCGGCACGGATCCCCCTGACCCATTGTACAGACACAAGAGATGCGGACGGTTCGCCCCTGACCTGTACAGCACACAAGAGAGCGGAGGATCTCCCCTGATCCTGTACCAGCCCCAGACACAAGAGAGAGCAGGACGGATCCCCCCTGACCCTGTTAAGCCCAGACACAAGAGAGCGGACGGATCCCCCTGACCCTGTACAGCCTCAGACACAAGAGAGCGGACTGAGCCCCCTGAGCCTGTACAGCCCCAGACTCAAGAGACGCGGACGGAGCCCCCTGGACCCTGTACAGAACTAGATGAGCGGACGAGATCCCCCTCTGACCCTGTACAGCCGCAGGACAGAACAAGAGGAAAGCAGCGGACGGAGCCCCCTGACGCTGAAAACAGACACAAGAGAGCCAGGAAGGATCCCCTGACCTGTACCAGCCCAGACACAAGGAGAGACGGTACGGATCCCCCAACTGCACCCTGTACAGACCACAAGACACAAAGAGAGCGGACGGATCCCCTCCTGACCAGTACAGCCCAGACAAAGAGAGCGGACGATCCCCCTGCTTGACACTTGTACAGAGACACAAGAGAGCGGACGGTATCCCCGATTAGAACGAACCCTGTCACAGACACGAGAGCGCGGACGGAATTCCCCACTGATCCTGTACTAGACACAAGTGAGCGGACGGGATCCCCTGATCCCAGTACGACACAAAAGAGCGGTCGGTTCCCCTGGACCCTGGACAGCCCCAGACACAAAAGAAACGGAGGATCCCCCCTGACCCGTACAGTAGCAAGAGAGCGGACAGGATCCCCCCATGAACCTGTCACAGAGTCACATGGAGAGAGACGGATCCCCCAGGACCCTGTACGAGCCTCTGGAGCACCCAAAACAAAGAGAGGCGGACGGATCCCTGTACCCTGTCAGCTGAAGAATCAATAAGAGAGCGGACGCCGAATCCCCACTGACCCTGTACAGCACACAGACACAAGACATGAGCGGAAACGGATCCTCCTGACCCTGTACAGCCTCCAGGACAATATAGGAGAGCGGCACGGATCCCCCTGATCCTGTACAGCCCCAGACACAAGATGAGCGGACGGGATCCCCCTGTACTCCTGTAACTAGTACAAAAGAGAAGGCTGGACGGATTCCCCCTGATCCCTAGAGTACCTGACACAAGTGAGCGGACGGAGATACCGACAAAACTGGACCCCTGTGAAAGCCCCAACAACAAAGAGAGAGGCGGACGGAGCACCCCATTGACCCTGTAAGCCTCCCAGACACAAGAGAGCGGTCGAGAATCTCCCTGTCCTGTAATCTGATCCCCAGACACAAGATAGAGGACGGAAGCCCCTGACTGTAACAGACATCAAAGAGAGCGGACGAGGAGGCCCCCTGTCCCTGTACTGCCCCAGATCACGAGAGAGCGGACGGATCCCACTGACCTGTACAGCCCCAGACACAAGAGAGCGGAGGATCCCCCAGACCCTGTACAGACCCATCACAAAAGAGAGCGGGACGGATCCTCCCTGACCCTAGTACAGCCCCTGACACAAAGGAGAGGAGCGGAGGGATCCCCCGAGAACCTGTACGCCCCAGACACAAAGACAGAGCGGACGGATCCCCCTGACCCTGTACAGCCCCAGACACAAGAGAGGCGGACGGATCCACCTGACCCTGTACAGGACACAAGAGAGAGACGGATCCCCATGGACCTGTAATCAGCACTCCAAGTAACAACAAGAGAGTGGGACTAGGAAGCCCGCTGACCCTGTACAGCCCCAGACAAAGAGAGCGGACGGAGCCCCTGACCCTGATATCAGCCCCAGACACAAGAAATGAGAGCGGACGGAGCACCTGACCTGTACAGCCCCAGACACAACGAGAAGCGGACGGAGCCCCCTGACCCTGTACAGCCCCAGACGCAAGAGAGCGGACGGAGCCCCCCTGACCCTGTACAGCCCCTGGTCACAAGAGAGCGGACGGTGGGCCCCTGACCCTGTTACAGACAAAAGAGAGGGGACGGATCCCCCTGACCCTTGTACAGACACAAGAAGGAGCGGAGGAATCACCACACTGAATTCCTGTACAGCCCCAGACACAAGAGACGCGGACGGACTCCCCAATGCCCCTGTACTGCCACAGACACAAGACGAGCGGACGGATCCCCCTGACCTGTACAGACACAAGAAGAGCGGACGGATCCCCTCTGACCCTGTACAAGACCCCAGAACAAGAGAGCGGACGGATCCCCCTGACCCTGTACAGCCCCAGACACAAGTGAGCGGACGGATCCCCCGGTCCCTGTCACAAGCGCCCAGGAAACAAGGGAGCGGACGGATCACCCTGACCCTGTACAGACACATAGTGAGCGGACGGGATTCCCCCATCTGACCCTGTAGACAGACACAGAGAAGCGGAGGAGCCCACCTGAATCCCTTAGTACAGACAAAGAGTAGAGCGGACGGAGCCCCGTGCCCAGTACAGCCCTAGACACAAGAGAAAGCGGCCGTGGAGCCCCCTTGACCCTGTACCAGACACAGACCTCAAGAGAAAGCGGACGGTAGCCTCCCTGACCCAGTACAGTGACACAGAAATGGCGAGCGGACGGATCCCACTGGACCTGACAGGTCTCGAGAGACCACAGGTGAGCGGCGGACCACCAACTGACCCTGATCTCAAGTCAAAGAGAGGTGAACGGTCTCCCTGTCTACCTGTATAACGTAGGACACAAGAATGAGTGGAACGGATCCCCCATAACCTGTACAGGCCCCAAGACAGCAAGAGGCCGGATCGGAGCCCCCCCCCTGACCTACTGTACTGACACAGACACAAGAGAGAGGAAGGAACCCCCTGACCTGTACAGACACAAGAGAGCGGACGGAGTCCCCTGACCCTAGTAACAAGCCCAGTCACAAGAGAGCCGACGGATCCCCCTGACCCTGTTTACCAGCCCAGTCCACAAGAGAAGGCGGAGACGGATCCCCCTGGACCCTGATCACAGGGACACAGACACAAGGAGAGCCGGGACGGATCCCCATGCACCGTGGTACAAGACAACAGAAGAGAGCGGACGGATCCCCCTGGGGACCACTTACAGACACTAGTGAGCGGACGGATACCCCCTGACCCTGTACAGCCCCAGACACAAAGAGATCGGACGGATCCCCCTGACCTGTACAGCCACAGACACAAGTGAGCGGGACGGATCATCCTGAACCTGTACAACACACGTGAGCGGACGGATACCTCCTGACCCTGTACAGCCACCAGACACAAGAGAGCGGACGGATCACCCTGGCCCTGTACTGACACAGCACAAGAGATGCGGACGGATCCCCCTGGACCATGTACAGACCCACAGAGACACCACAGATGAGCGGACGTGATCCTCTCTGATCCTGTACAGCCCCAGACACAAGAAGAGGGACGGGATCCCCCGACCCCTGTATACTAGGACACAAGATGAGCGGGACGGATACCCCCTGACCAAGTACAGCCCCAGACACAGAGAGCGGAAGGATCCCCAGCCCTCATGTACAGACACAAGGAGAGCGGGATGATCCCCTCTGACACTGTACAGACAAAGTACACAAGAGAGCGGACGGTTCCCCCTGACCCTGGTACAGACCCCAGACACAAGAGGAGCGGACGGATCCTGACCCTGTACAGCCCCAGGGACACAAGAGAGCGGAGTCGAGTGATCCCCCGACTGCCTGTACAGACACAAAGAGAGAGCGGACCGGAGCACCCTGACGCCTGTTCAGCCCCAGACGACAGAGAGAGAGGACGGATGCCCCCTGACCCTGAGAGACAGCCCCAGACACAGTAGAAAGAGCGGACGAGAGCCCCGTCTTGTCCCTGTACTAAGACCCCAGACACAAGAGATGCGAGACTCGGTAGCCCTGACCCTGGTAACACGCCGCACAGGGACACAAGAAGAGCGGACACTGGAGCCCCCTGACCCTGTACCAGACACAGACACAAAGAGAGGCGGACGGAGCCCCTGACCCTGTACAGCCCCAGACACAAGGAGAGCGGTAACGGTATCCCCTGACCCTGTAAGCCCCAGACACAAGAGAGCGACGGAGCCCCCCTGACCCTGACAGCCCAGACACAATGAGAGCGGACGGATACCCCTGACCCTGTACAGCCCTCAGGACACAAGGAGAGCAGGACGGATCCATCCACTGGACCCTGTACAGCCCCAGTACACATGTGAAAGCGGACGGATCACTCCTGTCCCTGTATCAGCCCAGACACAAGAGAGCGGGCACGGCTCCCCCTGACCCTGTACAGCCCCAGACACAAGAGAGTCGGCGGATCCCCCTGCCCTGTAACCGAGCCCCAGGACAACAAGAGAGCGGTACGGATCCCCTGACCCTGTACTAGCCCCAGACACAAGAGAAGGCAGGCGGATCCCCCTGACCCTGTACAGACACCACAAGAGAGGGACGGAATCCCCCTGAACCTGTTACAGGGACTCAAGGAGGCGGACAGGTTCCCCCTGACCCTGTACAGCCCCAGACACAAAAGGACGAGGGACGGAGACCATGACCCTTGTACAGACACAGACACAAGAGAGCGGACGGAGCCCCCTGACCCATGTACAGCCACCAGACACAAGAGAGCGGAGGATCCCCCTGACCCTGTACAGCCCCAGACACGAGAGCGGACGGAGCCCCGTCCCTGTCAGCCCCAGACACAAGAGAGCGGACGGATCCCCCTGACCCTGTACAGAAACAAGAGACGGACGGAGCTCACCCTGACCCCTGTACCAGCCACTAGACAAAGGAGAGCGGACGGATCACCCTGAACGCATGTACGACACACAAGAGAGAGAGCACGGCGCCCCCTGACCCTGTACAGCCCCAGAACAAGAGAGCGGGAACGGACCCCCTGACCCTGTTCAGCCCTGGAACAAGAGATAGAGCGGACGGATCCCCTGACCTGTACTAGACACAAGAGAGCGGACGGATCCTCCTGACACTGTACAGACACAGACACTAGAAGAGACGCAGGGACGGTAGCCACCCTCTGATCTCTCCTGTACAGCCCCAGACACACAGAGAGCGGACGGATCACCCTGACCCTGTAAAGCACAAGAGAGCGGACGGATCCCCCTGGACCCTGTCACAGGAAACAAGTTGAGAGCGGACGGATTCCCACCTGACCCCAGAGACAGACACTGTGACACAAGTGAGCGGACGGGATCCCCCATGATCCTGTATCAGCCCCAGGTACACAAGAGAGCGGACGGATAGGCCCGCCCTGACTACTATCTCGTACATACAGACACAGACACAAGGAGCGAGTACGAGACCCCCGCTGATCCTGGTACAGCGCCCCAAGACACAAGAGAGTGGACTGAGAGCCCCCTTGTACCTGTACAGCACTCCAGACACAGAGGGAGCGGACGGATCACCACTGACCCTGTACAGCCCCTGACACAAGAGGAGCGGGACGGATCCCACTGACCCCTGTATCAGTCACCAGACACAAGAGAGCGGACGGTTCCCCCTTACCTGTACAAGAACACAAGAGAGCGGACGGAGCCCCCTGACCCTGTACAGACACAAGAGAGCGGACGGTAGCCCCCTGACCTGTACAGACACATGAGAGCGACTGAGCCCCCTGACCTGTACAGACCACAAGAGAGCGGTACAGGGATCCCACTGACCCATACAGCCCCAGACTACAAGCAGAGCGGACGTATCCCCCTGACCAAGGTACAGCCCCGACACTAGGAGAGGCCGGGACGGAATCCCCCTGACCCTGTACAGCCCCAGACACAAGAGGAGGGGGAATAGGATCCACCTTGACCCTGTACAGCCCTAGACACAAGAAGACGGAACGGTTCCTCTGACCCTGTACAGACACAAGAGAGGGACACGGAGCCCCCTGTCCCTGTACGCAGCCCCAGCCACAAGAGAGCGGACGGATACCCTGACCTGGTACAGCCCCAGACCACAAGAGAGCGGACGGTGCCCCCTGGACCCTGTAAACAGCCCCATGACACAAAGAGGAAGCGGGACGGAGGCCCCGTACATCCTCGTACAGAACACAAGAGACGCGGACGGAGCCCCATACTAGGACCCTGTACAGCCCCAGACAACAAGAGACGACAGGACGGATCTCCCCCTGAACCCATGTACAGAACAACGAGAGCGGACGGAGCCCCCTGACCCTGTACATGCCAACATGACACAAGAGAAGCGGGACGGAGCCCCTGACCCCTGTACAGCCAGACACAAGAGAGCGGACGGATCCCCCTGACCCTGTACAGACACAAGAGAGCGGAAGGATGTCACTCCTGACATCTGTACAGACTATACAGACACAACGAGAGAGGACGGAGAGCCCCTTGACCCTAGTACAGCCCCAGACACAAAAGAGAGCGGACGGATCCCCCTGGACCCTGTACAGAACCTAAGAGAGCGGCACGGATCCCCTGACCCTGTAAGACACAAGAGAGCGGACGGATCCCCCTGCTCCCTGTACAGAACAGACACAGAAGAGGAGGCGGGACGGATCCCCTGTCCTGTACAGCCCAGACACACGAGAGCGGACGGTGCCCCCTGACATGTACAGACAAGTCACATAGAGAGCGGACGGATCCCCCTGACCCTGTACAGGCCCAGACACAAAGGAGAAGTGGAACTGAGCCCCCATGACCCTTGTATCTCAGCCCAAACACAAGGAGAGAGGACGGATCCCCCATTTTTCCCCCCAACTGACCCTGTACAGCCCCAGGACACAATGAGATCGGACGGATCCCTGACCTTGTACAGACAACAGACACAAGAGAGCGGACGGATACCCCTGACCCTGTACAGACCACAAGGGAGAGAGGTACGGAGCCCTGACCTGTAAGACACAAGAGAGCGGGACGGAAGCCCCCCTGACCATGTACAGGACACAAGAGGCGGGACGGAGCCCCTGACCTGTACTGGACACAAGAGAGCTCGACGATCCCCCATGACCCTGTCAGCCCCCTGGGACACAAGAGAGCGGACGGTTCCCCTGACCTGTACAAGCCCCAGGAAACAAAGAGAGCGGACGGGTTCCCCTGACCCTTGTTACAGCCCCAGACTCAGAGAGCGGAACGGATCCCCCTGACCCGTGTTACAGCCCAGACACAGAGAGCGGGGGGGAGGATTCTCACTGACCCTGTACAGACACAAAGAGAGCGGACCGGAGCCCCCCTGACCCCTGTCAGCCCCCAGGACATAAGAGAGCGGACGTGGATCCCCCTGACCCTAGTATAGAAACAAGAGAGCGGGACGGAGCCCCCTGACCCTGTACAGCCCCAGACACAAGGAGGAGCGGACGGATCCCCCTGAACCATATGTACGCCACAAGACACATGGAGGCGAGCTGGTAACGGATCACCCCTGACCTTTACAGCCCTAGCAATAGAGAGCGGACGGTGCCCCCTGACCCTGTACAGACACAGACACAAGAGAGCGGACGGTCCCCTGACCCTGTACTGCCCCAGACACAAGAGAAGCGGACAGATCATCCCCTATAACCATGTACGCCCCCTGACACAAGGTAGAGCGGACGGAGCCCCTGTGACCTGTACAGCCCAGACACAGAGAGCGGACGGATCACCCCTGACATGTTCAGCACCCAGACACAAGAGAGCGGAGACGGAGCCCCCTGACCCCTGACAGCCCCAGACACAAGAGATGCAGGACGGATCTCCTGACCCAGTACTGACACAATGAGATGCGGACGGATCCCCTGACCCTGTACAGCCCCTCAGACACAAGAGAGCGGACGGATCCCCCTAGAGACTCCTGTACAGCCTACAGCACAAGAGGGAGCGGAACGGATCCCCTGACCCTGTACTCAGCCCCAGAGACACATGCAGAGCGGCACGGATCCCCATCTGACCCTGTACAGCCCCAGAACTAACAAGAGAGCGGACGGAGCCCCATGACCCTGGTAAGACCCAAGACACTAGGGAAGCGGAGGAAGCCCCCTGAACCCTGAGAACAGACACAGAGAGCCGTGACCGGAGCCGCCGCTGACCCTGAGATACAGACACAGGACACAAGGAGAGCGGACGGACTCCCCCTGACCCGGTACAGACTCACAAGAGAGCGGACGGATCCCCCTGACCCTGTACAGCCATCCAGAACAAAGACGAAGCGTGAGGAGCCCCCGACCCTGTAAGGCCCCAGACACGAAGAGGGAGCGGACGGATATCCCCTTGACCTGTACAGCCTCCAGACACAAGAGAGCGGACGGTAGCCCCCTGACCTGTGACAGCCCAGACACAAGACGAGCGGACGGAGCCCCCTGACCCTGTACTATGCCCCAGACACAAGTGCGCGGACGGAGCCCCTGACCCTGTTTACAGCCTCAGACAAGAGAGAGAGGACGGAGCCCCCTGACTGTTACAAGCCTCAGACACAAGAGTGAGAGAGCGGAGTCCCCCTGACCCTGTAGCAGCCCAGGACAACAAGAAGAGCGGACGGATCCCCTGACCCTGTACAGCCCAAGATCACAGAGAAAGCGGACGAAGATCCCCCCTGACCCTGTACAGACAGACAACCACAAGAGAGCGGACGGATCCCCCTGACCCTGTAACAGCCCAGACCCACACAGAGAGCCGGGGACGGATCCCCCTGACCCAGTGTACAGCCCCTAGACATACAAAGATGCTGGAGGATACCCCTCCTGACTCCTGTACAGAACCACAAGAGACGGGAGGATCCCCCTGACCTGTATGCCCAGACACAAAGAGAGCGGACGGAGCCCCCTGACCCTGTACAGCACCCATGAGCACAAGAGAAGCGGACGAGAGCCCCCTGGACCCTGTACTGCCCAGACACAAGAGATAATGCGGAACGGATCCCCCTGAACCGTGTACAGCCCCAGACACAAGAGAATAAGCGGACGTGTTGCCCCCTGACCCTGTACAGACACAAGAGAAACGCGGACGGATCCCCTGACCCTCCTCAAGGTACAGAGACATGCAAGATGAAGCGGACGGGCCCCTCTGACCCTGTACGAGCCCCAGACACTGAGAGAGAGGACGGACGCCCCTGACCCTGTACAGGCCCAGACACAAGGAGAGGGAGATCGGATCCCCTGACCCGTGTACGACACAAAGAGAAAGCGGACGATCACCCTCGAGACCCTGACTTACAGGACACAGACACCAAGAGACGCGGACGGAGATCCTCCCCTGGCACCATGTACAGACACAATGGAGAGCGGTACAGGATTCCCCCTGACCCTGTACAGACCAAGAGAGGGGGAGGGATCCCCCTGCCCCGACGCAAAAGGGAAAGCGGAGGGAGCCCCCGACCCGTACAGACAAAGAGAGGGGACGGACCCCCCCTACCCTGTACAACACAAGGGGCCAAAGGACCCCCTCCCCCTTTACAGCCCCAGACAAAGAGAGGGGGCGGCCCCCCTGACCCTGTACAGACACAAAAGCGGACGGATCCCCCTGCCCCCTGTAACCCCAGATAAAAGAGAGCGGACGGACCCCCCGCCCCCGTACGCAAAGAGAGGGAGGTCCCCCTGACCCTGTACACCCCAGACAAAAGGACGGACAGATCCCCCCTGACCCTGTAAGCCCCAAACAAAGGGGGACATCCCCCTGACCCTGTACAGCCCCAGATAAAAAGGGGAGGATCCCCTTACCTTTTACAGCACAAAAGGGAGGGATCCCCCTGCCCTGACAGCCCAGCCAAAGGAGGGACGGACCCCCTGCCCCTGTACACCCCAAAACAAAAAAGGGAAGAACTTCCCCCTGCCCCAAACTTACAACAAAGAAGGGGGGAACCCCAAATCCCCCTGCCCCCTTACGGGCCCCAACAAAAGAAGGGGAAACGAACCCCCTGACCCGAAAAGCCCCAGACACAGAGAGCGGACGGAGCCCCCTGACCCTGTACAGACACAAGAGAGCGGACGGATCCCCCTGCCCCTGTACAGACACAAGACCGCGGAGGGAGCCCCCTGCCCCTGAACAGCCCCAGACACAAGAGAGCGGACGGTGCCCCTGACCCTGTCACCCCAGACACAAGGAGCGGACGGATCCCCCTGACCCTGTACAGACACAAGAGAGCGGACGGATCCCCCTGAACCTGTACGCCCAGACACAAGAGAGCGGCGGAGCCCCCTAAACCCTGTACAGACAACAAGAGACGGACGGATCCCCCTGCCCCTGTACAGAACACAGAGAGCGCGGGATCCCCCTGACCCTGTACAGACACAAGAGAGGGGGAACGGATCCTCCTGACCCTGTACAGACACAAGAGAGCGGACGGATCCCCCTGACCCTGTACAGACACAAGAGAGCGGACGGATCCCCCTGACCCTGTACAGCCCCAGACACAAGAGAGCGGACGGATCCCCCTGACCCTGTACAGCCCCAGACACAAGAGAGCGGACGGATCCCCCTGACCCTGTACAGCCCCAGACACAAGAGAGCGGACGGATCCCCCTGACCCTGTACAGACACAAGAGAGCGGACGGATCCCCCTGACCCTGTACAGCCCCAGACACAAGAGAGCGGACGGATCCCCCTGACCCTGTACAGACACAAGAGAGCGGACGGAGCCCCCTGACCCTGTACAGACACAAGAGAGCGGACGGATCCCCCTGACCCTGTACAGCCCCAGACACAAGAGAGCGGACGGAGCCCCCTGACCCTGTACAGACAACAAGAAGCGACGGACCCCTTCCGTCCCCAAACAGAGAGCGACGGACCCCCTATTCAGCCCAGACACAAGAGCGACGGACCCCCCCCCCTGACCCCAGACACAAGAAGCGAGACCCCTACCTGTACAGACACAAAGGGGAGATCCCCTGCCCCTGTACACCCAACAAGAGAGCGACGGACCCTGACCCGTACAACACAAAGGGAGGGACCCCTGACCGTCAACCAAGAGAGCGACGACCCCCTGACCCGTACAGCCCAACACGGAGCGACGGACCCCCTACCGTACAGACACAGAGAGCGACGACCCCACCTGTCCAGACACAAGACGACGACCCCCTGACCTGTACAGCCCACAAAGAGCGACGATCCCCCTGACCCTGACACCCAGACAAAGAAGCGGACGGACCCCTGACCTGTACAGACACAGAACGGGGGGGGGGGGGGGGGGGGGGGGGGGGGGGGGGGGGGGGGGGGTGGGGGGGGGCCCCCCCCCCCCCCCCCCCCCCCCCCCCCCCCCCCCCCCCCCCCCCCCCCCCCCCCCCCCCCCCCCCCCCCCCCCCCCCCCCCCCCCCCCCCCCCCCCCCCCCCCCCCCCCATACCCCACAGAAGGGGGACGGACCCCTACCTTTTAAGACAAAAAGGAGCCGGCCCCCCCCCCACAGAAAAAAAACCCCCACAAAAGGGCCCCCTTGACCCTTCCCCCAAAAAAAGGGCGGCCCCCCCCCAAACCCCCAAAAAAGGGGGGGGGGACCCCCCCGGGGAAAACCCAACAAAAGCCGGACCCCCCCCCCCGACGCCAAGGGGGGGCCCCCCTGACCCTGAAAAACCCCAACAAAAAAGGGGAAACCCCCCCCCCGTACAAACAAAAAAGGACGGGGCCCCCCCGCCCCGAAACCCCAAGACACAAAAGGGAAGGCCCCCCCCCCGGACCAAGAGACGAACGGCCCCCCCCTACCCTAACCCCAAAAAAGGGAGACCCGGCCCCCTTTGACCCGAAAAACAAAAAAGGGGGGCCCCCCCTCCCCTAAAAAAAACCCAAAAACCCCGGACCCCCCCGACCGACAACCCCAAAAGGAAAACAGACCCCCCCGTACGGGCCCCCCCCAAAAAACAGCCCCCCCCGGGTCCCCCCAAACAAAGAGGGGGGAAACCCCCGACCCTTAAGCACAAAAACAGGACCCCCACCCTTACCCCCAACACAAAAGCTACACCCCCTACCCTGTACGGGCCCCACAAAGGGAGCGGAGGACCCCCCCCTGACAGCCCAAAAAAAGGACGGACCCCCTCCCTGACACCCCAAAAAAGCACGGACCCCCAACCCCCCCCGGCACAAAGAGCGACGAGCCCCCTGACCCTGTAACAGACACAAGAGAGCGGACGAGCCCCCTGACTCACGTTACAGACACAGACACAAGAGAAGCGGACGGATCCCCCTGACTCCAGTACAAGCCCCGAGACACAAGAGAGCGGACGGATCCCCAGACCCAGTACAGCCCCAGACACAAGAGAGCTGACGGATCCCTTACCCATTACAGAACACAAGAGAGCGGACGGAGCCCCCTGACCCTGTACAGACACAAGAGAGCGGAACGGAGCCCCCTGACCCTTACAGCCCCAGACACAAGCGAGCTGAACGGATCCCCCTGACCCTGTACAGCCCCAGGACCCAAAGAGAGCGGAACGGAAGCCCCCTGACCCTTACAGCCCCAGACACAAGAAGAGCGGCACGATGCCCCCTGACCCTGTACAGACACAAGGAGCGGACGGATTTCCCTGACCCTGTACAGACACAAGAGAGCGACAGGAGCCCCTGACCCTGAACATCCCCAGACACAAGAGAGCGGACGGAATCCCCCCTGACCCTGTACATACACAAGAGAGCGTACCTGAGGACCCCAGATTACTCATCATTTAGGAGCTCTGCTTGCTGAAAGGAAATGGAAGCCTTCATTACATTCAGCAGCATTGCTGACCTAACCTACTCCTGCTTGGAGTCAGATCTTCCACCTGCCCCAGACCACAGGGTGATGCATTGTAACAGCTCCTCAGCTGTGTGACAGCGCTGAAGCTTCCAATCACTGTGATCTCCTCTGTATTTCTATGTGCACCGCCATTGAGCTGCTGTTGTTTTGTCGCAGCTACAACTCCCTGTTGCGGCATAAATTGGAGCTGGAGGAGCGGGACCGAGCCTTAAACAGCGAGAACGAGGGGTTACAGCAGGAAAAGAGGAGCCACCAGCTGGCGGCGGGCGAGAACGAGAAGCTGCGGGAAGAGCTGGAGAGGTGAGGGGCGGGCGAGAACGAGAACTGCGGGAGAGCTTGGAGAGGTGAGGGGCGGGCGAGAAGCTGCGTGAAGAGCAGGAGAGGGTGGAGGGCGGGCGAGAACGAGAAGCTTGCGGGAAGAGCAGAGAGGTGAGGGGCAGGCGAGAACGAGAAGCTGCGGGAGGAGCGGAGAGGTTGAGGGTCGTGCGAGAACGAGAAGCTGCGGAGAAGCTGGAGAGGTGAGGGGCGGGCGAGAAGCTGCGGGAAGAGCTGGAGAGGTGAGGGGCGGGCGAGAACGTGAAGCTGCGGGAAGAGCTGGAGAGGTGAGGGGCGGGCGAGAAGCTGCGGGAAGAGCTGGAGAGGTGAGGGGCGGGCGAGAACGAGAAGCTGCGGGAGGAGCTGGAGACAGTGAGGGGCGGGCGAGAATGAGAATCTACGTGAAGAGCTGGAGAGGTGAGGGGCAGGGGGCGGGGGTGCGAGAACGAGAATCAGCGGAAGAGCTGGAGAGGTGAGGGGCGGGCGAGAACGAGAAGCTGCGGGAAGAGCTGGAGAAGGTGAGGGGCTGGCGAGAACGAGAAGCTGCGGTGAGAGGTGAGGGCTGCGCGAGAACTAGAAGCTGCGGGAGGAGCTGGAGAGGTGGTGGGGGGGCGGGCGGAACGAGAAGCTGCGGGAAGAGCTGGAGAGGTGAGTGGCGTGCAGAACGAGAAGCTTGCGGGATGACTGGAAGGTTAGGGCGGGCGAGAACGAGAAGCTGCGGGAAGAGCTGGAGAGGTGAGGGGCGGGCGAGAACGAGAAGCTACGGGAAGAGCTGGAGAGGTGAGGGGCGGGCGAGAACGAGAAGCCTGCGGAGAGCAGGAGAGGTGAGGGCGGGCGAGAACGGGGAGAAGCTGCGGGAAGAGCTGGAGAGGTTAGGGGCGGGCAGAACGAGAAGCTGCGGGAGGAGCAAGGAGAGGTAGAAGGGGCGGCGAAGAACGAGAAGCTGCGGGAGGAGCTGGAGAGGTGAGGGGCGGACGAGAAGCTGCGGGAAGAGCTGGAGAGGTGAGGGGCGGGCGAGAACGAGAAGCTACGGGAAGAGCTGGAGAGGTGAGGGGCGGGCGAGAACGAGAAGCTGCGGGAAGAGCTGGAGAGGTGAGGGGCGGACGAGAAGCTGCGGGAAGAGCTGGAGAGGTGAGGGGCGGGCGAGAACGAGAAGCTACAGGAAGAGCTGGAGAGGTGAGGGCGGGGGCGAAACGAGAAGCTAAGGGAAGAGCTGGCGAGGTGGAGGGGGGCGAGAACGAGAAGCTGCGGGAAGAGCTGGAGTGGTGAGGGGCGGACGAGAAGCTGCGGGAAGAGCTGGAGAGGTGAGGGGCGGTCGAGAACGAGAAGCTGCGGGAGGAGCTGGAGAGGTGAGGGGCGGGCGAGAACGAGAAGCTGCGGGAGGAGCTGGAGAGGTGAGGGGCGGGCGAGAACGAGAAGCTGCGGGAAGAGCTGGAGAGGTGAGGGGCGGGCGAGAACGAGAAGCTGCGGGAAGACTTAGAGGTGAGGGCGGGAGAGAACGAGAAGCTGCGGGAAGAGCTGGAGAGGTGAGGGGCGGGCGAGAACGAGAAGCTAAGGGAAGAGCTGGAGAGGTGAGGGGCAGGCGAGAACGAGAAGCTGCGGGATAGAGCTTTAGAGGGAGGGGCGTGGCGAGAACGAGAATGCTGCGGGAAGAGCTCAGGAAGGTGAGGGGCGGGCGAGATCGAAAGCTAAGGGAAGAGCGGAGAGGTGAGGGGCGGGCGAGAACGAGAAGCTTCTGGAAGATGCAGGAGAGTGAGGCTGGCGAGAATGGATAAGCTGCGGGAAGAGCTTGGAGAGTGAGGGGCGGCGAAAGGAGAAGATGCGGGAAGAGCATGAGAGGTGAGGGGCGACGAGAAGGAGAAGCTGGCACCCAACGGGAAGAAGCTGGAGAGGTGAGGGGCGGACGAGAAGCTGCGGGAAGAGCTGGAGAGGTGAGGGGCGGGCGAGAACGAGAAGCTGCGGGAGGAGCTGGAGAGGTGAGGGGCGGGCGAGAAGCTGCGGGAAGAGCTGGAGAGGTGAGGGGCGGGCGAGAACGAGAAGCTGCGGGACGTGCTGGAGAGGGGAGGGGCGGGCGAGAACGAGACGCTGCTGAGGAGCTGGGAGAGGTGAGGGGTGGGCGAGAAGCTGCGGGAAGAGCTGGAGAGGTGAGGGGCGGGCGAGAACGAGAAGCTGCGGGAAGAGCTGGAGAGGTGAGGGGCGGGCGAGAACGAGAAGCTGCGGGAAGAGCTGGAGAGGTGAGGGGCGGGCGAGAACGAGAAGCTGCGGGAAGTGCTGGAGAGGTTGAGGGGCGGCGAGAAGCTTGCGGGAAGAGCTTGGAGAGGTGAGGGGCGGGCGAGAACGAGAAGCTGCAGGAAGAGCTGGAGAGGTGAGGGGCGGACGAGACAGAAGCGCGGGAAGAGCGGAGAGGTGAGGGTCGGGCCGAAACGAAAGCTGCGGTAAGAGCGGGATAGGTGAGGGGCGGGCGAGAACGAGAAAGCTGCGGGAAGATCTGGAGAGTGAGGGGCGGGCGAGAACGAGAACTGCGGGAAATATAGCTGTGAGAGGTGAGGGGCGGCGAGAAACGAAAGCTAAGGGAAGAGCTGGAGAGGTGAGGGGCGGGCGAGAACGAGAAGCTAAGGGAAGAGCTGGAGAGGTGAGGGGCGGGCGAGAACGAGAAGCTGCGGGAAGAGCTGGAGAGGTGAGGGGCGGGCGAGAACGAGAAGCTGCGGGAAGAGCTGGAGAGGTGAGGGGCGGGCTAGAACGAGAAGCTGCGGAGAAGCTGGAGAGGTGAGGGGCGGGCGAGAACGAGAAGCAGCGGGACTAGCAGGATAGCTGAGGGGCGGGAGAGAACGAGAAGCTGCGGGATGAGCTGGAGAGGTGAGGGGCGGGCGAGATACGAGAAGCTAACGGGAGGAGCTGGAGAGGTGAGGGGTGAAAGGGCGAGAAGCTGCGGAAGAGCTGATAGGTGAGGGCGGGCTAGAACGAGAAAGCAGCGGGAAGAGCTGGAAGAGGTGAGGGTCGGGCCAGAACGAGAACTGCGGGAAAGCGGGAGAGGTGAGGGGCGGGCGAGAACGAGAAGCTAAGGGAAGAGCTGGAGAGGTGAGGGGCGGGCGAGACGAGAAGCTGCGGGAAGACTGGATAGGTTAGGGGCGGGCGAGAACGAGAAGCTTGCGTGAAGAGCTGGAGAGGTGAGGTGGCGGCTGAGAACGAGAAGCTGCTGGAAAGCTTGAGAAGGTGAGGGGCGGGCTAGGAACGAGAACTGGCGGGAAAAGCTGGAGAGGTGAGGGGCGGACGGGGGGGGGGGGGTAGATCTGCGGGAAGAGTCTGGAGAGGTGGGCGTGCTAGAACGAGAAAGCTCGGTAATGAGCTGGAGAGGTGAGGGGCGGGCGAGAACGAGAAGCTGCGGCGAAGAGCTGGGAGGTGAGGGCGGGCGAGAACGAGAAGCTGGACTGCAGCTGGAAGAGCTGGAGAGGTGAGGGGCGGCGAGAAACGAGAAGCTGCGGGAAAGAGGTCTGGAGAGGTGATGGGGGGCCTAGAATGAGAAGCTTGCGGGAATAAGCTGGAGAGGTGAGGGGCGGGGCGAGAACGAGAAAGCTGCGGGAGAGCTGGAGAGGTGAGGGGCGGGCAAGAACGAGAAGCTGCGGGAGGAGCTGGAGAGGTGAGAATGGCGGGGCGAGTACGAGAAGCCAACGGAAGAGCATGGAGAGGTGGGGGGCAGGCGAGAACGAGAAGCTTTTTATAACGGGGGAAAAAGGGAAAAAGCTGAGGGTGAGGGTGGGCGAGAAGCTGCGGGAAGAGCTGGAGAGGTAGGGGGGCGGAAGCAGCGTGGAAGAGCGGAGATGGTGAGGGGAGGGCGAGAACGAGAAGCTCCGGGAAGAGCTGGAGGTGAGGGGTGGACAATAAAGCTGCTGGAAGAGCTGGAGAGTGAGGGGCGACAGAAGCTCGCGGGAAGAGCTGAGAGGTGAGGGGCGGGCGAGAACGAGAAGGCTGCTGCGGGTAAGAGCAGGAGAGGTGATTGGCGGGCGAGATCGAGAAGCTACGGGAAGGAGCTGGAGAGGTGAGGGCGGACGAGAAGCTGCGAGAAAGAGCTGGAGAGGTGAGGGGCGGCGAGAACGAGAACTCGTCGGTGAAGAGCTGGAGAGGTGAGGGGCGGGCTAGAACGAAAGCTGCGGAGAGAGCATGGCGAGTGAGGGGCGGGCGAGAACGAGAAGCCTGCTGGAAAGAGCTGGAGAGGTGAGGGGCGGGCAAGAACGAGAAGCTGCGGGAAGAGGCAGGAGAGGTGAGGGCAGGGCGAGAACGAGAAGCTTCGAAGAGCTGAGATGAGGGCGGGGCGAGAACAGAGAACTGCGGGAAGAGCTTGAGAGGTGAGGGGGGCGTCGACGGAATGGGGAGACCGGGCGTAGGAATGGGGAACGGGGGGGGGCGTCGGAATGGGGAGACGGGGGGGCGTCGGAATGGGAGACGGGCGTCGAATGGGGTACTGGCGAGAACGAGAAGCGCGGGAAGAGCTGGAGAGGTGAGGGGTGGCGAGAACTAGAAGCTGCGGGAAATCTGGAGAGAGGTGAGGGGCGGGCGAGAACGAGAAGCTGCGGGAAGAGCTGGAGAGGTGAGGGGCGGGCGAGAACGATAAGCTGCGGGGAGAGGTGAGGGGCGGAGGGCGAAGAACGAGAAGCTGCGGGGATAAGGTGAGGGCGGCGAAACGAGAAGCTTCGGGTAAAGAGCTGGAGAGGTGAGGGGCGGGCGAGAACGAGAAGCTGCGGGAAGAGCTGGAGAGGTGAGGGGCGGGCGAGAACGAGAAGCTGCGGGAGGAGCTGGAGAGGTGAGGGGCGGGCGAGAACGAGAAGCTGCGGGAAGAGCTGGAGAGGTGAGGGGCGGGCGAGAACGAGAAGCTGCGGGAAGAGCTGGAGAGGTGAGGGGCGGGCGAGAACGAGAAGCTGCGGGAGGAGCGGGGGAGGTGAGGGGCGGACCAGAACGAGAAGCTTCGGGAAGAGCTGGAGAGGTGAGGGGCCGGGCGAGAACGAGAAGCTGCGAAGATCAGGATAGGTGAGGGGCGGACGATAATGCAGCGGGAAGAGCTGGAGAGGTGAGGGGCGGGCGAGAACCGAGAAGCGGCGTGAAGAGCAGGAGAAGGTGAGGGGCTACGGTGCCGAGAACGAAGAAGCTTAAGGGAAGAGTCTGCCGAGGTGAGGGGCGGGCGAGAACGAGAACTCGGGAAGAGCTGGAGAGTGAGTGGCGACGAGAAGCTGCGGGAAGAGCTGAGAGTGTGAGGGGCGGAACGAGAACGAGAAGCTGCGGAGGAGCTGAGAGTTGAGGGGGGGCGAGCACGAGAAGCTGCGGGAAGAGCTGGAGAGGTGAGGGGCGGGCGAGAACGAGAAGCTGCGGGAAGATGCTGAGAGGTGAGGGGCTGCGAGAACGAGAAGCTTCGCGGGAAAGCTGGAAGAGTGGAGGGGCGGGCGAGAACGAGAAGCTGCGGGAAGAGCTGGAGAGGTGAGGGGCGGGCGAGAACGAGAAGCTAAGGGAAGAGCTGGCGAGGTGAGGGGCGGGCGAGAACGAGAAGCTGCGGGAAGAGCTGGAGAGGAGGGGGCGAGGGGCGGGGAGACGAGAAAGCTGCGGGAAGAGCTGGAGATGTGAGTGGGCGGGCGAGAACAGAAGCTAAGGGAAAGCTGAGAGTGAGGGGCGGGCAGAACGAGAAGCTGCGGGAAAGCTGGAAGAGGTGAGGGGCGGGCGAGAAGGGAGAATCTGCGGGAAGAGCTGGAGAGGTGTGGGGCGGGCGAGAAGCTGCGGGAAGAGCTGGAGAGGTGAGGGGCGGACGAGAAGCTGCGGGAAGAGCTGGAGAGGTGAGGGGCGGGCGAGAACGAGAAGCTGCGGGAAGAGCTGGAGAGGTGAGGGGCGGGCGAGAAGCAGCCGGAAGAGCTGGAGAGGTGAGGGGCGGGCGAGAACGATAAAGCTGCGGAAGAGGCTGGAGAGGTGAGGGGCGGGCGAAGAAAACAGAAAGCTAAGGGAAGAGCTGGAGAGGTCAGGGCCGGGGCCGAGAACGAGAAGCTGCGGGAAGAGCTGGAGAGGTGAGGGGCGGGCGAGAACGAGAAGGCTGCGGGAGAGCTGGAGGTGAGGGGCAGCGAGAACGAGAAGCTAGCAGGAGACTGGGAGAGGTTGAGGGGTGGGGGCTAGAAGGGCTGGTGCTGGGCTATGGCGGGAAGAGAGAATGGAGAGTGATGAGGGGCGGCTTAGAAAGAACGATGAATGCAGGACATGTCCTGGGAGAGTCAGAGAGGTGAGGGGGGCGGGCTATAACTAGAAGCTGCGGGAAGAGCATGGAGAGTGAGGGGCGGGCGAGAACGAGAAAGCTGGGGAAGGCTGGAAGGGGTGATGGTCGGGCGAGAAGCTGCGGAAGACTGGAGAGGTGAGGGGCGGGCGAGAACGAGAAGCTGCGGAAGAGCAGGAAGAGTGAGGGGGCGGGCGAGAACTCGAGAAGCAGCGGAGAAGAGCTGGAGAGGTGAGGGGCGGGCGAGAACGAGAAGCTGCGGAAAGCTGAGAGGTGAGGCGGGCGAGAACGTGAAGCTGCGGGAGGAGCTGGAGAGGTGAGGGGCGGCGATAACGAGAAAGCTGCGGGAAAGAGCTGGAGAGGTGAGTGGCGGGCGAGAACGAGAAGCTAAATGGAAGAGCTGTAGAGGTGAGGGGGCGGGCGAGAAGAGAAGCTAAGGAAGAGCTGGAGAGTTGAGGGCGGGGAGATACGAGAAGCTGCGGGAAGAGCAGGAGAGGTGAGGGGCGGGCGAGAAACGAGAAAGCTGCGGGAAGAGCTGTAAGGTGAGTGGCGGGCGAGACGTGAAGCTTCGGGATGAGCAGGCGAGGTGAGGGGCGGGCGAGAACGAGAAGCTGCGGGGAGGAGCTGGAGAGGTGAGGAGCGTGCGAAACGAGAAGCAGCGGGAGGAGCTGAGAGTGAGGGGCGGGCGAGAACGAGAAAGCTATGGAGGAGCTGGAGAGGTGAGGTGGGCGAAAGCTGCGGGAAGAGCTGGAGAGGAGAGGGCGATGGCTCAGAACGAACCTGCGGAAGAGCTTGGAGAGGTGAGGGCGGGGAGAACGAGAAGCTGCGGGAAGAGCTGGAGAGGTGAGGGGCGGGCGAGAAGCTGCGGGAAGAGCTGGATAGGGGAGGGGCGGGCGAGAACGAGAAGCTGCGGGAAGAGCTGGAGAGGTGAAGGATGCGGGGCGCAGAACGAGAAGCTGCGGGTAGAGCTGGAGAGTGAGGGGCGGGCTAGAACGTGAAAGCTGCGGGAAGAGCTGGAGAGATTGAGGGGCGGACGAGAAGCTGCGGAAAGAGCTGAGAGGTGAGGGGCGGGCTAGAACGAAAGCGCGAGGAGAGCTGAGAGGGTAGGGGCGGGCGTGAAGAACGAGAAAGCTACTGCGTGAAAAAAAAAGAGGAAGAGCTTGAGAGGTGAGTGGCTGGCGAAACGAGACGCGCGGGAAGAGCGGAGAGGTGAGGGGGGGGCGAGAACGAGAACTCGGGAAAGCTGGAGAGGGGGGGGGGGCGGGCAAAAAAGGAAGCTGGGGAAGAGCGGGGAAGTGAGGGGGGGGAGAAGAGAAGCTGCGGGAAGGCTGAGGGGGTGAGGGGGGAGAGAACGCGGAAACGGGGGAAGGTGAGGGGGGGCGGAAGGAAAAGGGGGGAAGGCTGGAATGGGGGGGAAAACGGG